>CM043015.1:24747762-24834903 GCA_023690525.1 Holotrichia oblita | reverse complement strand
TTATTTAAATACATTTTTTGGTAATAAATAAAAGGTAAAAGGTGTAATGTAGTATTTTTTTCATTATTTTACGTAATGAGGTTATGGACGCTTAAAATTCGACATTTCTTTCTATAACTGTTATAATTTAATTATTGACTTTAATTTTTAAGAGAATGTAGTCTTGTAGAATTTAATATGAATTATTTGTTGTGAATATTATAATAAAAATGTATAAAAAGTAAAAGACGAATTCTGGCATTATAATTTTTTTTTCAAACAGATAGAGAGAAACTTTGGAACAGATTTCTGTAATACAAATTACAACTTACAGGTGAAATGAATTTTACGCGGTACACTTAAATCGTAATTGTTGTCTAATGTATAAAATTGTATTAAATTAAATAATGGTATATGGCATCTTCTCGCCATCTTCCGCTAATTAAAATAATAAGTGTTGTTGTTGTCGTCACAGAATTCACACATAACATGTCTTGCTTTCATGTGTATCAACATAATCTGCAATCTGTAAATGAGAAATAAAAAAAATTAATCTTCACTGCAAACTGATACTTAAAATGCAAACGTGACATAAATAATGTTAAAATATTGGTACATGGTTTAATTTATTATATAAAAAAGATAACCCTTTAAATAGCAAGTATTTTTAATGTACTGTATACATACATAGCGCATGTTAATAGGAGCTATTCTCGCTGAACGCGTTCATATATGACAGTGGGTTAACATTAACCTAACAAAATTCTGATAAATACTATACGGTAGAAAAATTAGAAATGTTTTTACTGGAGTAAAAAATTGCAATAAAATACATTTTAGAAATTGATATTATTATCTGGACAACGCAAAAAAAATTAATATAGTAAGTGGTCGGTTGAAATTAAATACTACCGAGATAAAATATTCAAAATAATTGATATTGTTTATAGTCATTATTTTTAAAATTTTCTTTGGAAGCAACAGAATCGCTTTTTTATAGTTATAGTACTGGAAATATTGTTGAGAGTTTTATGTATAAATGCTATCGAGAAAAATCATAAGTAACCTTGTAAGTGTAAAAGTCCGTCTTGACAATTCAAATGTTGCCGGCAAACGTGGTAACGCAGACCGTCAAACATTTATTATGAAAGCCGGCAAATGTATTTTGCTATATTAAAGATGGAATTTTGTACGTAGACGTATTTTAATGTATTTAATTTTTAAATATATTGTTTTGGTAATAAATAAATGACGTCATGTACTATTTTTTCCATTATTTTACGTAATGAGGTTATGAATTTGACTTTTCGCGTTTCGTGTTAGATGTCACTTATATCGGATATTTGTATGTAATTTTTGACATATAAACGTAGTACCTATTACATGTCACATTGAAATAATTACGGACCCTGTTTGTAGCTATAAATATTTAAGTCATCCTTCTACAATTTATACATTTCATCAAATAGAATATTGGCAAATGTGTTTGTCATGACATATATATCTGTATTTTTAGAGAAATAGCATGTTTTAAGTTATTCCATAATATTCAAATTACGCGCCCGTTTGTAGCCATAAATATTTAAGTCATCCTTCTACAATTTATACATTTCATCAAATAGAATATTGACAAATGTGTTTATCGTAACATATATATCTGTATTTTTAGGAGATAGCCTGTTTTAAGTTATTCCATAATATTTAGAATTTCGCGCCTTCTCGCAGTGTTTTAAATAGTTCAGCAGAGGGATTTCACTAACGTTCTTGATTAGGTATATTAAACAGCTGTCGGATTACGTATTACGAAAACAATACGTATTTACGGGTAATTATAGGTGTTAACGTATAAATATTAAATAAATCTCGTAATATTTAGAAGATGGAAATTCTTTGGGATTTCATTGTTTACCTGTCAAAGTCGTTGACTGGACTTATTTTTTTTTTTTTTTTTTTTTTTTTTTTTTTTTTTTGCGAACGTGTATCGGCTAGTACTCGTCGAGAAGAATATATCGTGTAAGGGGTAATTTTGACGTGGACGGTACCGTTTAGAATACGACCGGTCAAAGTCGGTCTCGGGGGGGTCCGGAACGGTTTTTCGTTTTCGGGAATAACTCGGCGGCGGCGCGTACGTCCCCGTCGTCGTATAACTAAGCAGTAGATCGTTCTTTCGGACGACCGATGGCGAAGGTCGCGTCGCGATACGCGGTTTATAAGGCCGTGAGAGGGATACCCAATTGCCTCTACGACAGCTATTATTAGTACTAAAGGGGAAATTTTTTCCCCGTAGGTTTTGGTCCGGATCGAAATTTTTTTAAGGTATTAAAGTCGCTTCGGAGCTAAACGGGAGTATCCTTATGGGAACGGACCCGCTCTTTCGATTGGGACCGGTTAGAAGATCGTAGGTCGTCGCGCGACGCAAAATGGGCCGCCATCTTGTTTTTTTTAAATAGAAATAGGAACTTTTTTTTTTTGGATTCGTGGTGCGGAGACGCCCGGAAATCGGATGGCGGGTGTATTTTTTCGATAACGTTAATTTTGCGATAATATACAGGGTGTTGCGTTAAGAAGGCGGTCTCGTAAAAAAAAATTTTTCAAGATTCTGCGTGCGGAGGCGTCCGGGAATCGGATGGCGAGTGCTTTTTCGATAGGATGATTTTCGCGATGATACAGGGTGTTGCGTAAAGAAGGCGGCCCCGAAAAAAAATCGATTTCTTGGCGTCGGTACGGTTCGCGATGGCGCGGAGGACGGCGTACGTGTACGAAACGCGGCGTCGCGCGTTACGCAAAAGTCCGCCATCTTTGTTGTGTTTTTTTTTTTTGCGAACGTGCGGGTATCGGCTAGTACTCGTCGAGAAGAATATATCGTGTAAGGGGGTAATTTTGACGTGGACGGTACCGTTTAGAAGATACGACCGGTCAAAGTCGGTCTCGGGGGGGTCGGAACGGTTTTTTCGTTTTCGAGAATAACTCGGCGGCGGCGCGTACGTCCCCGTCGTCGTATAGCCTAAGCAGTAGATCGTTCTTTCGGACGACCGATGGCGAAGGTCGCGTCGCGATACGCGGTTTTATAAGGCCGTGAGAGGGATACCCAATTGCCTCTACGACAGCTATTATTAGTACTAAAGAGGAAATTTTTTCCCCGTAGGTTTGGTCCGGATCGAAATTTTTTAAGGTATTTAAAGTCGCTTCGGAGCTAAACGGGGGTATCCTTATGGGGAACGGACCCGCTCTTTCGATTGGGACCGGTTAGAAGATCGTAGGTCGTCGCGCGACGCCAAAATGGGCCGCCATCTTGTTTTTTTTTTAAATAGAAATAGGAACTTTTTTTTTTTGGATTCGTGGTGCGGAGACGCCCGGAAATCGGATGGCGGGTGTATTTTTCGATAACGTTAATTTTGCGATAATATACAGGGTGTTGCGTTAAGAAGGCGGTCTCGTAAAAAAAATTTTTCAAGATTCTGCGTGCGGAGGCGTCCGGGAATCGGATGGCGCGAGTGCTTTTTCGATAGGATGATTTTCGCGATGATACAGGGTGTTGCGTAAAGAAGGCGGCCCCGAAAAAATCGATTTCTTGGCGTCGGTACGGTTCGCGATGGCGCGGAGGACGGCGTACGTGTTCGGAACGCGGCGTCGCGCGTTACGCAAAAAAGTCCGCCATCTTTGTTGTGTTTTTTTTTTTTTTGCGAACGTGCGGGTATCGGCTAGTACTCGTCGAGAAGAATATATCGTGTAAGGGGTAATTTTGACGTGGACGGTACCGTTTGGAAGATACGACCGGTCAAAGTCGGTCTCGGGGGGGTCCGGAACGGTTTTTTCGTTTTTCGGGAATAACTCGGCGGCGGCGCGTACGTCCCCGTCGTCGTATAGCCTAATGAGTAGATCGTTCTTTCGGACGACCGATGGCGAAGTCGCGTCGCGATACGCGGTTTTATAAGGCCGTGAGAGGGATCCCCAATTGCCTCTACGACAGCTATTATTAGTACTAAAGGGGAAATTTTTCCCCGTAGGTTTTGGTCCGGATCGAAATTTTTTAAGGTATTTAAAGTCGCTTCGGAGCTAAACGGGGGTATCCTTATGGGGAACGGACCCGCTCTTTCGATTGGGACCGGTTAGAAGATCGTAGGTCGTCGCGCGACGCCAAAATGGGCCGCCATCTTGTTTTTTTTAAATAGAAATAGGAACTTTTTTTTTGGATTCGTGGTGCGGAGACGCCCGGAAATCGGATGGCGGGTGTATTTTTTCGATAACGTTAATTTTGCGATAATATACAGGGTGTTGCGTTAAGAAGGCGGTCTCGTAAAAAAAAAAATTTTCAAGATTCTGCGTGCGGAGGCGTCCGGGAATCGGATGGCGAGTGCTTTTCGATAGGATGATTTTCGCGATGATACAGGGTGTTGCGTAAAGAAGGCGGCCCCGAAAAAAAATCGATTTCTTGGCGTCGGTACGGTTCGCGATGGCGCGGAGGACGGCGTACGTGTACGAAACGCGGCGTCGCGCGTTACGCAAAGTCCGCCATCTTTGTTGTGTTTTTTTTTTTGCGAACGTGCGGGTATCGGCTAGTACTCGTCGAGAAGAATATATCGTGTAAGGGGTAATTTTGACGTGGACGGTACCGTTTAGAAGATACGACCGGTCAAAGTCGGTCTCGGGGGGGTCCGGAACGGTTTTTTCGTTTTCGGGAATAACTCGGCGGCGGCGCGTACGTCCCCGTCGTCGTATAGCCTAATGAGTAGATCGTTCTTTCGGACGACCGATGGCGAAGGTCGCGTCGCGATACGCGGTTTTATAAGGCCGTGAGAGGGATACCCAATTGCCTCTACGACAGCTATTATTAGTACTAAAGGGGAAATTTTTTCCCCGTAGGTTTTGGTCCGGATCGAAATTTTTTTAAGGTATTTAAAGTCGCTTCGGAGCTAAACGGGGGTATCCTTATGGGGAACGGACCCGCTCTTTCGATTGGGACCGGTTAGAAGATCGTAGGTCGTCGCGCGACGCCAAAATGGGCCGCCATCTTGTTTTTTTTTAAATAGAAATAGGAACTTTTTTTTTGGATTCGTGGTGCGGAGACGCCCGGAAATCGGATGGCGGGTGTATTTTTCGATAACGTTAATTTTGCGATAATATACAGGGTGTTGCGTTAAGAAGGCGGTCTCGTAAAAAAAAATTTTTCAAGATTCTGCGTGCGGAGGCGTCCGGGAATCGGATGGCGCGAGTGCTTTTTCGATAGGATGATTTTCGCGATGATACAGGGTGTTGCGTAAAGAAGGCGGCCCCGAAAAAAATCGATTTCTTGGCGTCGGTACGGTTCGCGATGGCACGGAGGACGGCGTACGTGTACGAAACGCGGCGTCGCGCGTTACGCAAAAGTCCGCCATCTTTGTTGTGTTTTTTTTTTTTTTGCGAACGTGGGGGTATCGGCTAGTACTCGTCGAGAAGAATATATCTGGTAAGGGGTAATTTCGACGTAGACGGTACCGTTTGGAAGATACGACCGGTCAAAGTCGGTCTCGGGGGGGGTCGGAACGGTTTTCGTTTTTCGAGAATAACTTGGCGGCGGCGCGTACGTCCCCGTCGTCGTATAGCCTAAGCAGTAGATCGTTCTTTCGGACGACCGATGGCGAAGGTCGCGTCGCGATACGCGGTTTTATAAGGCCGTGAGAGGGATCCCCAATTGCCTCTACGACAGCTATTATTAGTACTAAAGGAAATTTTTCCCCGTAGGTTTGGTCCGGATCGAAATTTTTTAAGGTATTTAAAGTCGCTTCGGAGCTAAACGGGGGTATCCTTATGGGGAACGGACCCGCTCTTTCGATTGGGACCGGTTAGAAGATCGTAGGTCGTCGCGCGACGCCAAAATGGGCCGCCATCTTGTTTTTTTTAAATAGAAATAGGAACTTTTTTTGGATTCGTGGTGCGGAGACGCCCGGAAATCGGATGGCGGGTGTATTTTTTCGATAACGTTAATTTTGCGATAATATACAGGGTGTTGCGTTAAGAAGGCGGTCTCGTAAAAAAAATTTTTTCAAGATTCTGCGTGCGGAGGCGTCCGGGAATCGGATGGCGCGAGTGCTTTTTCGATAGGATGATTTTCGCGATGATACAGGGTGTTGCGTAAAGAAGGCGGCCCCGAAAAAAATCGATTTCTTGGCGTCGGTACGGTTCGCGATGGCGCGGAGGACGGCGTACGTGTACGAAACGCGGCGTCGCGCGTTACGCAAAAGTCCGCCATCTTTGTTGTGTTTTTTTTTTTTTTGCGAACGTGCGGGTATCGGCTAGTACTCGTCGAGAAGAATATATCGGGTAAGGGGTAATTTTGACGTGGACGGTACCGTTTGGAAGATACGACCGGTCAAAGTCGGTCTCGGGGGGGTCCGGAAGGGTTTTCGTTTTTCGAGAATAACTCGGCGGCGGCGCGTACGTCCCCGTCGTCGTATAGCCTAAGCAGTAGATCGTTCTTTCGGACGACCGATGGCGAAGGTCGCGTCGCGATACGCGGTTTTATAAGGCCGTGAGAGGATCCCCAATTGCCTCTACGACAGCTATTATTAGTACTAAAGGGGAAATTTTTTCCCCGTAGATTTTGGTCCGGATCGAAATTTTTTTAAGGTATTTAAAGTCGCTTCGGAGCTAAACGGGGTATCCTTATGGGGAACGGACCCGCTCTTTCGATTGGGACCGGTTAGAAGATCGTAGGTCGTCGCGCGACGCCAAAATGGGCCGCCATCTTGTTTTTTTAAATAGAAATAGGAACTTTTTTTTGGATTCGTGGTGCGGAGACGCCCGGAAATCGGATGGCGGGTGTATTTTTTCGATAACGTTAATTTTGCGATAATATACAGGGTGTTGCGTTAAGAAGGCGGTCTCGTAAAAAAAAATTTTTCAAGATTCTGCGTGCGGAGGCGTCCGGGAATCGGATGGCGAGAGTGCTTTTTCGATAGGATGATTTTCGCGATGATACAGGGTGTTGCGTAAAGAAGGCGGCCCCGAAAAAAATCGATTTCTTGGCGTCGGTACGGTTCGCGATGGCGCGGAGGACGGCGTACGTGTACGAAACGCGGCGTCGCGCGTTACGCAAAAGTCCGCCATCTTTGTTGTGTTTTTTTTTTTTTTTTTGCGAACGTGCGGGTATCGGCTAGTACTCGTCGAGAAGAATATATCTGGTAAGGGGTAATTTTGACGTGGACGGTACCGTTTGGAAGATACGACCGGTCAAAGTCGGTCTCGGGGGGGTCCGGAAGGGTTTTTTCGTTTTTCGAGAATAACTCGGCGGCGGCGCGTACGTCCCCGTCGTCGTATAGCCTAAGCAGTAGATCGTTCTTTCGGACGACCGATGGCGAAGGTCGCGTCGCGATACGCGGTTTTTTATAAGGCCGTGAGAGGGATACCCAATTGCCTCTACGACAGCTATTATTAGTACTAAAGAGGAAATTTTTCCCCGTAGGTTTTGGTCCGGGTCGAAATTTTTTAAGGTATTTAAAGTCGCTTCGGAGCTAAACGGGGGTATCCTTATGGGGAACGGACCCGCTCTTTCGATTGGGACCGGTTAGAAGATCGTAGGTCGTCGCGCGACGCCAAAATGGGCCGCCATCTTGTTTTTTTAAATAGAAATAGGAACTTTTTTTTTGGATTCGTGGTGCGGAGACGCCCGGAAATCGGATGGCGGGTGTATTTTTTCGATAACGTTAATTTTGCGATAATATACAGGGTGTTGCGTTAAGAAGGCGGTCTCGTAAAAAAAAATTTTTCAAGATTCTGCGTGCGGAGGCGTCCGGGAATCGGATGGCGAGAGTGCTTTTTCGATAGGATGATTTTCGCGATGATACAGGGTGTTGCGTAAAGAAGGCGGCCCCGAAAAAAATCGATTTCTTGGCGTCGGTACGGTTCGCGATGGCGCGGAGGACGGCGTACGTGTACGAAACGCGGCGACGCGCGTTACGCAAAAAGTCCGCCATCTTTGTTGTGTTTTTTTTTTTTTTTTTTTTCCGAACGTGCGGGTATCGGCTAGTACTCGTCGAGAAGAATATATCGGGTAAGGGGTAATTTTGACGTGGACGGTACCGTTTGGAAGATACGACCGGTCAAAGTCGGTCTCGGGGGGGTCCGGAACGGTTTTTTCGTTTTTCGAGAATAACTCGGCGGCGGCGCGTACGTCCCCGTCGTCGTATAGCCTAAGCAGTAGATCGTTCTTTCGGACGACCGATGGCGAAGGTCGCGTCGCGATACGCGGTTTTATAAGGCCGTGAGAGGGATCCCCAATTGCCTCTACGACAGCTATTATTAGTACTAAAAGAGCGGAGTATGGCCGTCTTGATTTAATAAAACCCGCTATACAGGCTCTTTCCAAAATGAATGTCCATATTTCAGGGAACGATTTTTTTTTTTGCTGACGTAGCGGCATCGCATACTACTCGTCATGGTAAAAAGAAAACTTCATATGAACATATGACCTAAAGGTCTTAACTTTTGAGATACAGGGTGATAAAGTTTTCGAAAATAAATAGTTTTACATTAATTCCTGTAAAACTATGTATGTATCAAGAGGCATTATTGAGTGTTCCACATTTTTTTTAATTCCACCAGTGGCGTTCGTACGGAATTTCAGCTACCTACTTTGACAGACGTTTAGGTCACACGTTCATATGAAGTTTTGTTTTTAAAATAGACTAAAAAATCGTTCCCTAAAATATTGACATTCAATTTCCCTGTACATTGGAGAGCGGAGAAAAAAATTGACCCCCTTAAAGACGCGCTGGAGAGATATAAAAAAATGTATGCAAAAAAGACTTTTTGACTCTTTCGAAAATATGTAGATATATATATAGTATAATCTCGATAATACACTGAACTATATACGATTTTAGTATAAGTAACGATGAGAATTATCAAAAAATAATAAGCGGTTTAGAAAGGCGTTGGAACATTGAAATTTTGGAAATCGTCGTAATAATTTATTATTTCATTCCTTGTTTGTACATTATTGTTTTCGTAAATATATATTTGTGGAAATAAAAAGATGGTATCAAAGAAGCCTCCCTTACCTCTGTGAGCATGTGTAGGTTAAAGTAAAAAAAAATAATGAAATATTATTTAATTATACATTTAATTAAAAATAGAATATTTTCGCAGTAACTCCTAATTCTTTTATTTTTTGTTCCTTGTCGTAAATGAAAAATAAATTTTAACTATATTCCTCTATAAACAAAATTAAAAAAAAAAAACAGATACGTCGTAGAAGGGGTTTGAACCTAGTACCATCCGATTCGAAGCCGAACACCTAAGCGTCACGCCACCGTCGCTCGTATGAAAGGGTATCTTATATACGCGTATATAAATAATATATTTTCTAAAATCGAGTTTGGCAGAGGAAAATCAAAAAAATAAGCCGTTTAGAAGGGCGTTGGAATTTTGAAATTTTGACGATCGATATTGTTCACATGGGCAATTCGCTGGAGACGACCTGCAAGGCGACGCTAAATCGGACGCCGCCGCCGCGACGCAAAAAGATTTTTAGTTTTAATCGGAAAAAAAAATTTCCCGAAAATATCCAAGTACTCGCCGAGAAGAATATATTCGGACATAGATAGTTTTGGCGTAGCGTCAACCGTTCGGGAGATAAACGCGAATTTCCGACTAATCTGAAAACATCCGGAAAATTTAGCATCTAATCGCAAGGAAACCTAGCCTAAGGCACAGAAAAATCCTTCAGGCGTCTTTTGACACCCCCTTTTCGAGTTTAGTCCTTCCGTAAGGTCCCAGGAGGGAGCCCCGTTTACCTCTACAATCACCAATTATTATAAGTAAAAGAGCGGAGTATGGCCGTCTTGATTTAATAAAACCCGCTATACAGGCTCTTTCCAAAATGAATGTCCATATTTCAGGGAACGATTTTTTTTTTTGCTGACGTAGCGGCATCGCATACTACTCGTCATGGTAAAAAGAAAACTTCATATGAACATATGACCTAAAGGTCTTAACTTTTGAGATACAGGGTGATAAAGTTTTCGAAAATAAATAGTTTTACATTAATTCCTGTAAAACTATGTATGTATCAAGAGGCATTATTGAGTGTTCCACATTTTTTTTAATTCCACCAGTGGCGTTCGTACGGAATTTCAGCTACCTACTTTGACAGACGTTTAGGTCACACGTTCATATGAAGTTTTGTTTTTAAAATAGACTAAAAAATCGTTCCCTAAAATATTGACATTCAATTTCCCCTGTACATTGGAGAGCGGAGAAAAAAAATTGACCCCCTTAAAGACGCGCTGGAGAGATATAAAAAAATGTATGCAAAAAAGACTTTTTGACTCTTTCGAAAATATGTAGATATATATATAGTATAATCTCGATAATACACTGAACTATATACGATTTTAGTATAAGTAACGATGAGAATTATCAAAAAATAATAAGCGGTTTAGAAAGGCGTTGGAACATTGAAATTTTGGAAATCGTCGTAATAATTTATTATTTCATTCCTTGTTTGTACATTATTGTTTTCGTAAATATATATTTGTGGAAATAAAAAGATGGTATCAAAGAAGCCTCCCTTACCTCTGTGAGCATGTGTAGGTTAAAGTAAAAAAAATAATGAAATATTATTTAATTATACATTTAATTAAAAATAGAATATTTTCGCAGTAACTCCTAATTCTTTTATTTTTTGTTCCTTGTCGTAAATGAAAAATAAATTTTAACTATATTCCTCTATAAACAAAATTAAAAAAAAAAACAGATACGTCGTAGAAGGGGGTTTGAACCTAGTACCATCCGATTCGAAGCCGAACACCTAAGCGTCACGCCACCGTCGCTCGTATGAAAGGGTATCTTATATACGCGTATATAAATAATATATTTTCTAAAATCGAGTTTGGCAGAGGAAAATCAAAAAATAAGCCGTTTAGAAGGGCGTTGGAATTTTGAAATTTTGACGATCGATATTGTTCACATGGGCAATTCGCTGGAGACGACCTGCAAGGCGACGCTAAATCGGACGCCGCCGCCGCGACGCAAAAAGATTTTAGTTTTAATCGGAAAAAAAAAATTTCCCGAAAATATCCAAGTACTCGCCGAGAAGAATATATTCGGACATAGATAGTTTTGGCGTAGCGTCAACCGTTCGGGAGATAAACGCGAATTTCCGACTAATCTGAAAACATCCGGAAAATTTAGCATCTAATCGCAAGGAAACCTAGCCTAAGGCACAGAAAAATCCTTCAGGCGTCTTTTGACACCCCCTTTTCGAGTTTAGTCCTTCCGTAAGGTCCCAGGAGGGAGCCCCGTTTACCTCTACAATCACCAATTATTATAAGTAAAAGAGCGGAGTATGGCCGTCTTGATTTAATAAAACCCGCTATACAGGCTCTTTCCAAAATGAATGTCCATATTTCAGGGAACGATTTTTTTTTTTGCTGACGTAGCGGCATCGCATACTACTCGTCATGGTAAAAAGAAAACTTCATATGAACATATGACCTAAAGGTCTTAACTTTTGAGATACAGGGTGATAAAGTTTTCGAAAATAAATAGTTTTACATTAATTCCTGTAAAACTATGTATGTATCAAGAGGCATTATTGAGTGTTCCACATTTTTTTTTAATTCCACCAGTGGCGTTCGTACGGAATTTCAGCTACCTACTTTGACAGACGTTTAGGTCACACGTTCATATGAAGTTTTGTTTTTAAAATAGACTAAAAAATCGTTCCCTAAAATATTGACATTCAATTTCCCCTGTACATTGGAGAGCGGAGAAAAAAAATTGACCCCCTTAAAGACGCGCTGGAGAGATATAAAAAAAATGTATGCAAAAAAGACTTTTTGACTCTTTCGAAAATATGTAGATATATATATAGTATAATCTCGATAATACACTGAACTATATACGATTTTAGTATAAGTAACGATGAGAATTATCAAAAAATAATAAGCGGTTTAGAAAGGCGTTGGAACATTGAAATTTTGGAAATCGTCGTAATAATTTATTATTTCATTCCTTGTTTGTACATTATTGTTTTCGTAAATATATATTTGTGGAAATAAAAAGATGGTATCAAAGAAGCCTCCCTTACCTCTGTGAGCATGTGTAGGTTAAAGTAAAAAAAAATAATGAAATATTATTTAATTATACATTTAATTAAAAATAGAATATTTTCGCAGTAACTCCTAATTCTTTTATTTTTTGTTCCTTGTCGTAAATGAAAAATAAATTTTAACTATATTCCTCTATAAACAAAATTAAAAAAAAAAACAGATACGTCGTAGAAGGGGTTTGAACCTAGTACCATCCGATTCGAAGCCGAACACCTAAGCGTCACGCCACCGTCGCTCGTATGAAAGGGTATCTTATATACGCGTATATAAATAATATATTTTCTAAAATCGAGTTTGGCAGAGGAAAATCAAAAAAATAAGCCGTTTAGAAGGGCGTTGGAATTTTGAAATTTTGACGATCGATATTGTTCACATGGGCAATTCGCTGGAGACGACCTGCAAGGCGACGCTAAATCGGACGCCGCCGCCGCGACGCAAAAAGATTTTAGTTTTAATCGGAAAAAAAAAATTTCCCGAAAATATCCAAGTACTCGCCGAGAAGAATATATTCGGACATAGATAGTTTTGGCGTAGCGTCAACCGTTCGGGAGATAAACGCGAATTTCCGACTAATCTGAAAACATCCGGAAAATTTAGCATCTAATCGCAAGGAAACCTAGCCTAAGGCACAGAAAAATCCTTCAGGCGTCTTTTGACACCCCCCTTTTCGAGTTTAGTCCTTCCGTAAGGTCCCAGGAGGGAGCCCCGTTTACCTCTACAATCACCAATTATTATAAGTAAATTGTGTCGGGGAAAAATGTATATTCACACGCACATCCACGTTTTTACTTAGGTAACAGTAGGTTTATACCATCTCTGGGCTTGTCTTTCTACTTGATGCTATGTTGACAGGATGTAATATGTGAAAAGTTGGGTGCATGCTTTTTTTTTATGTACATATAATGTAACTTTTAGGAAAGTTTTGAAGTATAAGCAACATGAAATGTTGAACCCTTTCAAATTTATTAAAAATAAATTGGAATGTACTTTGAATTTGAAACACGCTCCTGTAAATAATTCGTTTTAGGCGCGTTCGATTTGGTAGTTTATAGATTGCAAAGCTCTTAGACTTTTAAAGGATATTGATATCCAACTTGACATAAGACTTTGTCGCAATTATATTATATCAATAATTAAAAACTGGAAATTTGACAACGTTGAACTTGTAGTTACATCAGTGAAGATGTTAACGATATGAATATTTAAGTGATCCATTATTAGAGTTTGTGATGTTTAATGTAAGCAAGGTGTGACTTCACCAATGGAAGTTGCAGCATGGTGTGAGATACGTTATCGCTGCAGGCGAGGCAGTATCAGCCAATGACGATTCTGTCAAGGTCTTCATAAAGGAATTTGATCATTTAGTCGAGAAGGATAATCTTGTACCAAATCAAATAAGGTAGGATTAGAAAATTCTTCCAAATCAACTCTACCACCAAAAATCCAAGTGTTAAAAACAGAATTATCTAAGAACACCTAAAGAGTTTCAGTTAGTATCAAACGCTGGTGGTAGCCACGAAATCATGTTGTTTGTCGTAAGGAAACCGAAACAGTCTAGAATATATCAGAAGCAACACCCCCCGTTTATTTAGTATTGAATGGAAATCGTCTGTAGTTAGTAAACTGTCACTTAAAGTCAGCCTATGCCTCGTAGACAATACCCCGAATCACACATCTGAGCTTGAGCTTAAAGAAGGATATAATAAAGTTATGTTTTTAGTTTCTCATATGAAATCCCAGATACAACCAGCGGATCAGAGTGTCATTGAGTCATAAAGGAAATATCGGAATAATATGTTGAATGAAGGTTTTAATCTCTTTGGAGCTACGAAAGATTGATACACTACACTACACTATATAAATTAATCAAATCAAGCTTCAACAAGCATGGAAAAAATTTGGCCATTGTTGGAACTAACAACAAAAACGGAGGTAGCGGAATTAGCCACAGTGGAACCAGTGGCAGTGGAATCAGAGTCATCAAAACCAAACTTGAAACCAAAATGGAATCTCTGATACAGGATTGAGGCACTATGGAAGATCTTCAAGACCGACAAACCTAGTAATTGGCTATTCAACTGTCAGAAGTTGACAGCTGGCTAGTACAAATTCACGCACCTGAGACTTCGAAAGAAGTCCTCGTTGACGAAGAAATTGTTCAGAATAACTGTAAAGCTATAGCTGAAGGCAAGAAGTAATCGTGTCATTTATGAAGAAAGAATGTCGTTTTGAAGGTCATCAAGAAGTAACACCTATGGACGTTTTGTAACCTAACAGGGGAATGATGTATCAAGAATGACTAAATTAAAACAGAAAAAAATACTAAAACACTAAATCTATCGGCTGATTTACTCTGAAGCCAGAATATTTGGAACAGAAGCAGATAATAAACTTAGTAGTTAATACTTACTAATTGAATTCCAGAGCTGATCTTGCAATTACAGCAGCTAGCCTATTGAAGGAAAAAATCTCGATTAAATTCTCACTATAATTAAGATAAATAATTTAAGAAAGTTTAAGATAGAACTGACCCTCCTTCGCCGTAGTTTTGGTTTAACACATACCATATTTCATGCAACTAATTTTTCATTGCGCAAGCTTAAACCGCATAGGTGGTTTCCCCTTAAACGTAAGCGTAGTACCACAAAAAGCAAATTGGACACATGGTCTGCAAGATATGGTTATTAGCAATTGACATAACTAAGCTTGGAGATACTATTATCGAAGTAAATTTTTATTGCTAGGCAAGCGATTCGGCTTCTGCTCTTTAGAGCTGCGATACTTCACTGGGAGCGTTTTCATTTCATTCATGCAAATAGGGTTGAACATCTGTAGCATAGGCAGTTGAGTTGGGTGCTCTTTGTACCATCCCTATCAAAACTCTCACTTCCACTTGAGCAGTTTAGTGTCCTCTATAAAGTCCAGTATCGTGCCCGGTGGAAACTTGAGTACCCTCGAAGGCTCCAGTAGATCCTTTCCGAAATATTTCTGCCGGAGTACCTTCAATTCTCCACATGTGCAGATTACATGTAAACTTGTGTCCTCCTGTAACTTGCATCTTCTGCATCAGGGTTGGCTCACTCCATCCCTGTTATAAAGATGCTTCCTTAGGGAACAGTTTCCAGTTATCAACCAAAGAATGGTCTTAACTTGTTTTTTATTGCGTCTAATTAGATTTTCAGAGAACTTAGCATCCCCATCCCCTATTAGCGCTTTACTGTGGAGTGGACCCCCCCCCGCACAAGAATATACTATAGTGTACTTATTATAGAAGGAAAATAAGAAAAGTAAACAACCTTTAAATAACAGGTTGATAGCTTATAACTTAAAGTTCTGATTAAGAATGCTGTGATAGCTGGTCTTTTGCATTAATCATCAACCAAGATCTCAGATTGCGACTTCTGTTTGTTTAGACTTAATTTATTTGCAAGAAACCAGTGTTCATCAATGTTGTCATTCATATTATTTAGTGGAAATACTGTAATACTTAAATTAGTAATACAAGAATCAAAGTTGTCAGCAGCAGTATCATCAGCAAACAGAATAGAATTTGTACTCCTATCGCAATATTCAAGATCATTTACAAATCAAAAACAATCAAGGGCCAAAAACGGAGCCTTGCGGTACACCATATCTATTATACTTCTACTATTATACATACGAGGGAGCGTTTTTATATTCGCGGAATGGGGGATAAGGGGTGGAAATAAAAAACCAAATTATTTTCTTTTTCAATATATTCACCTGCAAGACGGATACATTTTTCACATCTTTCAATTAATTTATTTATACCCTCATAAAAATGATTTCTCTTTATCTGCAAAATTCGCCGAAACTGCCTCCTTGACTTCATCATCGGCAGTAAATTTTTTACCCCGCAGCTCTTTTTTCATTTTCGGAAACAGGTAATAATCACTCGGGGTCAGGTCTGGGCTATAGGGTGGGTGATTCACAATTTCGAAGCCCACCCTATCCAGGGCAGCTAACGCAACGCGGCTCTTGTGGACGGGCGCGTTGTCGTGCAAAAGCAGCACACCTTTCGTCAATTTTCCCCGTCTTTTCTCTTTAATGGCTTCTTTTAGTCGCTCTAATATTGAAGCGTAATATTCTCCGGTTATAGAAACACCTTTATCTTTATAATCAATTAACAATATTCCTTTCGAGTCCCAAAATACCGTTGCCATGAGTTTCCCAGCTGATTGTGACACTTTAAATTTCTTGGGAGGTGCTGTGCCCTTTCTATGCCACTGCATGGAGTCTTGTTTGGACTCAGGTTCATAATGATGAACCCAAGTTTCGTCTCCAGTAACAATTCGACTCAATACACCATCCTTGTCTTCATTACAGAGGTCCAAAAATGCACGCGAACACTCTACGCGCTGTTGTTTTTGCGGCGGCGTGAGCATTCTCGGCACCCATCTTGCGCTGACCTTAGACATGCCGAGATGATCGTGTAGGATTTTTAAAATTGTTGTATCGGATACTCCAACCATTTCTGCGAGTTGTTTCTTCTTTGGTCGAGCATCTTCGAGAACAATTTTTTCAAGTTTTTGGATAAGTGCTGGCGTGGTCACCTCAATGCTCCTGCCCGGCCTCGGGTCGTCTTCAAGGGATTCTCTTCCTTGTTTAAATAAACTATGCCACTTGTACACCATGGTTTTTCCTGGACAAGAGTCGCCGTAAACCAATGACATCTCATTCATTATGGTCGCGACTGATTTTCCTTGCCTGGTAAGGAACTTTATAACGGCACGATATTCGATTTTTTCCATATTTCACTTTTCACTCCTGATTATGTTACTTGGTTGACGATAGCTCAAAGACTAACTGTCTAATAACAATGAAACTTCGTATTTATACTAATTATGAGTCGCTGCATAGGCCACGCCCCCAATGCGCCTAATCACCCCCCTACAACCCGCTCATTCCGCGAATATAAAAACGCTCCCTCGTATATTGGACATAATATTTTTAAAACTAAAGAATTGGATTCTATCATCCGTGAAGGATTCTAGGAGATCAATACATGAATGAGAAAAGTTGTAATGTCTGACTCGAAAGAATTGGTAAGATCATACAATGTAAGTTGAGTATAATTTCTACAGATCTATCAACAACGCAATTTTGGCCCGAATCGATTTCTGAAAATCAGGACGGTACTCTTGTAAGTTAAATTGAGATTCCATTATGGTTTTAGAAACAGAAAAGAAATGGAAAACACCCCCGATTACATCATTCCATTTCGTATACAACATTTCCCACCGTACACGTCGTAATAGGTAAGTTCCAAATACACGACGGCACACTCAAAATCCGTGAACATACTGCCATCATCGCCGCACTTCCTTACATCCATCCGTAGAGCGTGATATGGTACACATGCATCCGCCTCAGACGTATACACCACCAAGTAGGAGAGACCGTTGATACACCGCGAGGTTCGCCTCCGGCTGTTCGAACTCCTAATGTGCTTTCCATGTCACAACGGCACTTCAACACGTGTCCACCCTCTCCTAACCATAGCTACCGAACACCCTCCCATACTGCGGTGTGTATTATCGATGTATTGCCATGTACTAGCACGGGTTCTCATGTGAGAGAGGTTTTACTTCATCCAACCGCGAAGTATTACACGAGTTCCGCTGAACGCGCCAGAAATTTTTTATGGACTTCGCCGGGAATTATGGGAAAGTATACGAGGTGCTGTACTCTATTCGTTCGTCTGTGTATAGTGTGTATGGGCTGGTTGTATAGTGAATGCATATATCGGGGAATGGGAGACTTCGACTTTATCACATGAGGGTATTACCTATTTTTATATTATATAAACCTAGAGTTGAATGGAAATTTTACAACCCGTAGTAAACGTGCAACGGTTGCAGAATTGTTTTGTTTCTGATGGGTTTGTTCGTTTTGCACAGATGAACTAGAAGATTTTGTAATTTAAATCAGATATATCGAGAAATTCTAAATATTTTTTTATGTAAATCGATGGTTTTAAAGAAACAATGTATGAGGATTAACTGGATAAGATGCAGAGCGAGGATAGAGAAAGATGAGAGTAAGAGAGAAATGACCGAAGAAACAATAAAAGATGTGCAATTAGTAGGAAACAGTAGAAACAACAAACATTGGTACAAGAAGACTGAAAATGGGCAGAGAATTGATGACCATTCATTTTTAAAGTCAGGTTAAATGCAATGCGAAATCTTGAGCTCTTATAAAAACAAATAATCCCAGGTGTGAGAGCAAGTGTGGATAACTTAGATCTATTTAGACACGATGGCTGTCCAGCTCATAATACCTCAATCGCAAAGAACTATTTAGAAGAAAACTTTCCCAATAATTAGATAGCGAACAATAACGACATTTTATGACTTGCAAGATTCCCTGACATTAATCCCCTTGACTTCTTCTTATAGAGCACACATCAAAAACGAAACTTAGGCATTTAGAAATGTTGCAGTTTCAGAGGAAAGAGTTCTAAACACGCGTGTACTGCGCAGCAACATTTTAGTTAGGCCAATAAGCTCTCTGCAGAAACGTTGCCAAATGTGTTGTGGTCAAGGTGGTATCCAAATACAACAGTCTGGTCGGACTTGACCCCGACAGACCACCGCCCAAGGTAAAGATACGGAGAGCTCTTGACATCGCAGCCGACTGGGACGATCTTCGATGGGACAAAATTCCACCAACGCTTAGGATGGAATGAGATGGACCAAACCAGAATTACCTCACACACGAGCAACAGAAAGGCTAAACGACCATCCAGCTTAGCCCTAGAAGAGAAGACTAAGACCATAGGAAATAAATTGATCAGCAAAAAAACCGCATTAAGATAGAAAAGTACACATTTGAACAGGTTAAGATTAGGTTAGATTTCTCCTAAGACGTTTACTTAGATTAATTACCTTTCCCTACCAGCATTTAGTTCCTCGAAATATATTGCTACATTTCTTCTAATGGAGAAGAAAATCTATTTTACCTTCCTGATAGATGATCAGATGCACGACAAAATAAATGCACTTTTTTAGTGTAAGTTTTATTATATGACATTTCGTCCTATGACGTGTACGTTAATGCTGATCGTTTTCTACAGTGAAATAAATAAATGCTTTCGTCCCTTAGGGTTAAATCGGCTCTTCCTGCTCCGGCGGCATATTTACATTATCTTCGGCTGACTACCGTTGTGGCAGGACCATAAGTGACATTTTTTCAGAGAGCTGAAATGCCGATCGACTTACTGTTCGCTATTCAGGGTCGGCGTTTACCCCATAGCGTCGACCCTTAAAACTCTGCGGCTGCACTACCCAATCCCTGATTTCATAGTTTCATGGCAACGGGCGTGGCGGGAGTAGACTTCGTATATAGGGGAGGATGCTTGGGCGTAGGCATGGGCATATGCTCCGGTGTCCGGCCGCTAATCGTCGGAATATACGGTGGGTAAGTGAGGCACCCTACGGCGCTTACCTAGAGAACTCTGCAGCTGCACTACCCCATCCTTGGTGGCCACACTCAGGGAAATGGGCGTGGCGGAAGAAAAGTCGGTTCGCCGAGGAGTAGTCCGCCCGCTGGTTGTCTGGTTGGGGAAACCTTGGTTTCATCCTAAAACAACTCGGTGACTCTGGGACCCTACGGTTTCACTGTAGCTGCCGCGGATACTTGATCGCCGGAGGGGCGAAAGAGTTGGCGTGGTTGGCATATTGGGGTAGGGCTTCGGCCCGGCCGTCCCCGTTCAGGCTTAATTCACGGGCGGGCTGGTTGTACCTCACGGCCAGATTCCGTTTCCCACGCTTGGCCGATAGTAGCCATCCGCAAGGAGGCCTAGGCCCCGTGGGGTTAGATGTGAGGTAGGAGTTCGCTAAAGCGTCTCCAGCGGTGACTCGTCTAACGCTGACAAGGAAACTTGTCTAACATGGGTAGCACGGGAGAGAGGAGCCCTCCGGCTCGCCGGTCCTCTCCGAGAGGTGTCGGTCTCGTGCGGGCGGTGAGATAGTGGGTGACAGTTTCAAGGCAGATAACTTGTCATGTGCGGTGTGGTACTTGAAAATTGCAGGATATGGGCTGACGCCTAGGTGCCTGCGGCTGACCATCCAAGCCATTTTCAATTCAATTACCGTTCGCTATTGGGAGCAAAGTGATTAACAGCGCGGCATTATAAAAGGCGATATGACGCTGTCACAAAGCCATTTGAACACAGTTTACACGTACACAAACTACACCGCGAGAGTTGCAGTGATAGCCAGACATGTAATACAGCAGTCACTGCAACTTAGCACCCACCACACATTAAAAAAATACTATTAGTCTGTGGATATTTGGTGACTTGGCTGCGGGGGTTGGTTCGGTAAAAATTTAATGCTATGTATGCAATGTTGTTGCCGGTCAACTTTACTATGTCAACATTTGATGACACTTTACGGTCACAAAATGCCGGCCTCTTGCTTAGTTCTGAATCCGCTCACTGCTTTTACTTAGATAACATTTGGATTATCAATCAGGGGAAGGCTACTAAAAACTATCCTCATTGGATGCAGAACTGTTACAGTTAACTTCAATGCAAATTGTGTGTGTGAATAGGAATAATAGAACGAAGATGCCTAGGAGAACGGTAACCAAAACTTTCGTCAAAATTCCTCTATGAATAATTCTGACAACAGTTAAACAAGTTATCAGGGTTTTGTATCTGCATCAAGAAGTGAACCAAATTACCTGAAATATTGCTGGTGCTACTTTTAACAATTGATTTGTAAATAATTTTATTTGTGTTTCCTTTGTTGTTTGTATAGTTGTATAGTTACAGTTCCTTAAAATATTTCCGAAAATTGGTGCATATTACTTCTACAGCTACAGTTTGTTTTATTCAGTGCTTAAGAACATTTCAAACCTTTTAATTTCTTTGTCGTTTGTTCAAAAAAAGGAGATGCGAGGCAAGATTATGAAATTCAACTAGGACAACATAAAAAAACATTAGGGATAGTTGCAAAACTCTGAAGTAGTTGTTTGTTTATAAATATAGACGAGGGTGCTCCGAAATATTTCCAACCCCTACGTGAAGATGGCAGCACTCGTTAATAAAAGCTGGGTAATGTGGTTGCGCATCTATTGAAGAAGACTCAACAATGTTTAGCCACTTTGGACGAGCAGTTGTTGCTTGACAATCGTTTGAGTGAATTGATGTAAGTGTTTTTGTGAAAATTGACAAAACCGAGTAGCGAGCCGTCATTAAAAGGCAATATTCCAACTCTCATTACAATATTTTTTTTGATAATCATAGAGTTATCTTAATTGATTATCTTTGAACAGAAAATAAAACCATTACAGGAGCATACTATACATCATTGCTTGACAAGCTAAAGGCAGAAATGGCTGATAAACAGCCACACGTGCAACAAAAATTGTTTCACCAAGATAATGCTCTGTCTCACACCTCCGTGGTTGCCATGGCAAAACAAATTACGATTTGAACCACTTCACCACCCTCCTTAGACACCGGATCTATTCTCAAGCGACTTCTTTCTCTAATCTAATTCCGATCGGAGGACGGAGATTTTTGTCAAATGAGAAGGCCATCACCTTCGTAAACATTCATTTTGCACGAAAAGACGCTGAGTACTATTTGGACGGGTTGAAGAGATGGGAGGTGAGTGTGTACACTTACAAGGAAACTATGTAGAAAAATAAAAATAAATTTTAGGAATAAACGTCTCGTGATTTTTGTTAGGTCGAAAATTTGTCAGACCAACCTTGTATTAACGCTGTGAATCGAAACCGATTTTATGCCAGCTAGCTTTGTGAGTGACGATTTATCACAATAAAAACAGAAATTGTAATCGAAAAACCGATTTTCTGTAATCTATTTTGAAATCCAGTTTTAAAATAAGTTTTAAATCGACTCTAAACGCTGTTTCTAAAGCCAGTTTCTGTTCAAAATCGATTAATCGATTCTTAATATTTGGTAATTTCCGCTGCACCACCAACAATTATAATTTCTCTTACCTACTTTTTCTCCAGTTTCGTAAAACAAAATTTTTTTTATTTTAGACTTTTTGCTTTTAAATTGTTTAGATTAAAACTTTTTAGCACTCAGTGCTACATTATCGCTGTTAAGCAGTTTCGAACTAGTTCAAGCCAATTGCTGCTTCATTGTTCAAAGAATGTACTTCTAAGTTGTCAGAAACGTCTTCGTTTATTAGTGGATCAAGGTTTGTTATGCTGCTGACTAACTGAAAGTTGAAAATTTATCTAGTATGTAGGGGAGAGAGGGGCAGATTGAAACACGGGGCACCTTGAAACATTGTTCTTATTTTAAATGCTGGCGGGTAAATGTGAATCTGTGACTGCCGATGACGCTTCGGTCGACACCCGAACTTGTCTTTTTTGTGTGGTTATAAATGCAGTAGTAGTTTGGACGCTGTGAATAAAGTGTGTTTTTTATTGACGAAAGTAAATATTTACGTGCCGACATCGTTTGGTGTTAAGATGAGTAACTGCAATATTTTATCTGGTCAAGTAGCATAATTTGAAGCATATATAATACTGAATGGATTGCAGCCATTCTCTATTCTCTAATTGTTTTGTTTCTTGTGAATTTTGCATAAAATTCAAAATGGGGACATTTGGGGTACAATTCGACGGGGCACCTTGAAACGTTTCAAGGTGCCCCACATGACTATTTATTCTTTATAATACCTGTTGAATTTTCTACAATTATTTTTGTTTTTGCTCCAGAATGATTCGAAACCGCGAAAGAAAAACCAACAAAGGCTTGTTTCTTGAGAGCGATGTGAGAAAGGCGGTAGACCTTGTGATTCAAGGCCAATCCATCAGGCAGGCTGCAAAATTAAAAAATGTATGCTATGTAACATTATCTAGGTATGTGAAAAAAAGAAAAGACAATGAGTGTGATACAAATTTAAAGTATGTTCCTCACTACAATGTTAGACAAGTGTTTACTTTAGAACAAGAAAATAAACTGAAGGAATATCTGCTTACGTGTTCCAAAATGTTTTATGGCCTTCCAGTGGCCGAATGCAAGAAGGTGGCTTATGAAATGGCAATAATAAATAAAGTCAAATATCCGAGTTCATGGGACGCTAACAAATCGGCAGGACAAGATTGGTTCTATGGGTTCTTGAAAAGAAATCCATCGCTCAGCCAAAGAACGCCTGAGGGATGTAGTTTGTCCCGAGCCACGTCTTTCACAAGACCAAATGTAGAAGTGTTTTTTGATCATTTGCAAGAGGTGTATAAAAATCCTCATTTTGCTGATGGAACACGAATATTTAATTTGGACGAGACAGGCACATGCACAGTTCAGAAGCCTCAAAAAATAATTGCCGAAAAAGGAACCAAGCAGGTTAGCAAGTGCACTAGTGCTGAGAAGGGTACTAACGTGACAACCTGTTGCTTCATTTCAGCAAACGGCAACTTCATCCCACCAGTCATGATATTTCCACGCGTACACTTCAAGCCTCACATGGTGCAGGAGACGCCCACTGGTACTCTTGGT
Organism: Holotrichia oblita; assembly: GCA_023690525.1. Taxonomy (NCBI): domain Eukaryota; kingdom Metazoa; phylum Arthropoda; class Insecta; order Coleoptera; family Scarabaeidae; genus Holotrichia; species Holotrichia oblita. Next base: position 24,811,320 of record CM043015.1, on the reverse strand, counting down.
TTGGCGAATCCATTAGGCTGGATGACTTCAGTGTTATTTGTTGAAGTTCTAAAGCATTTCATGCACCACTCAAAAAGCAGCATGCAATCGCCCACCTTAATATTATGCGACAATCACGAAAGTCACTTGTCGTAGGAAGCACTTCATTTGTGCAAAGAAAATGGAGTGACAATGTTAACTTTTCCACCACATCCTACCAATAAATTGCAGCCATTAGATGTTGGTGTGTTTAAGCCATTTAAAACTTATTACAATGCTGCGATAGATACTTGGATGATGCAACATCCTGGACAAACAGCAACTATTTACAATGTTGCTGGTTTTGTGAAGATCCCGCACGAGAAAGGAATAACACCATCAAACATCACTGCTGCATTTAAGAAAACAGGGATTTACCCGTATGATCGACATATTTTTACAGATGCCGATTACTTATGTAATTACGTTACCGATAGACCAATGGAAGACTTAACAACTACTTGTAGTCAGGTATTAAAAGAAGATCCACCGTCGGGTTATGTTTCTGCTGAGAAAAACAACAACTCAACAACAGAAATCGGTGTAGATGGCGATCTCTCAAATTTCAACAACAACTGTCAAGACGCCAGTAGCTCGGCCACCAGCACTAATATAGAAAGTTCCATATATGGACCTGAAGATTTTAGAGGATTTCCCAAAGCGGGGACCAGGAGAAACAACAGAAAAAATCAAACAAAAGGAAAAAGTATGATAGCAACCAGTACTGCTGAAATGACTCGCATTGCCAACAAAACCACGGTATCAACTGCAAAAAGAGAAGTTGTTAAACGAAAAATAACAGATTCCGACAAGGACACACAGAAGAAACCCAAAAAACTTAAAGATGTTCAGTCATCATCTGAAGAAGAAGACGTGGTCAACTATATTGATACTGATGATGATTTAGACGCCGATGAAGATATGTTCATCCTTGCCGAAGACAAATTCATTGATATGCACAGGTCACCCATTATAAATGATTATGTGTTGGTGGAGTATAAATTAAAATGGCACAACAATAAGTTCTACATTGGACTTATTATGAAAGAAAAGGATGCAAACGGAGATTACGAAGTGAAATTTTTCAGAAAAAAAGGACATAACTCATTTGTGGAGCCGCCAGTTGCAGATGTATCAGCAGTTGCCGAAGATAACATAAAGATGATTCTTGAGAACCCAGTTTTTGCAGGATCAACCCAACGTCAAAAGCAATTTATTTCATTTGGAATAGATTTTACTAACATTAATATTGGGTAACTACTATACGTTATAACTGTTTCCCTTTGAAAAAAAAATTAAACTATGGCGTTATTTCACCCTTTTATTAGTCATACTTCTCAGTAACTTTCAGTGTTTCATTGTGCCCCTAGGGATGTTATCTTGTACCCCAGTGGTGGGGCACAATGAAACAATTTTTAAAAGAACTTAAATTAATTATTGCCCAAAATAGTTAATGATAATTTTCTTGATAACTACTTCAAGTTGTTCCTAGTATGTAAGAGCATCTTAAAAAAAAATTCTTAAACCGATAAAGTTAAATCCAAAACCAGGAAAAATTAAAAAAAAATTGTGTTTCATTGTACCCCGCTCTCCCCTACTCGAAAAGTGAAGAATAATATAACCTCCTAAGTTGATAAGTAAATGATGTCAGATTCAAGCTCTTTAGTGCAGTTGGAGTTGCATTATACAGACGAAAAACGTTATAGGAAAAATATCTCTTAAACAGCTCAAAGTGATGGACTGGTGGCATTAAAAGAACTTTGATCCTAATGTTTAAGGTGTGACCAAAATAACAAAATAATAAAGTCGGTGCAAATAACTAGACTTCATGAAAAAAATTATTTTGAAGCAGAACAGAGTAGAGAGAAAGTCAGATAAAAAATTTTTGGACGAGATGCAGCAAAGAAACGTTTTTCTGTGTTGTATAGACAAATAATTCTCCATACTTTTCCAATTATCCCGTTATCATTCATCATCACAAAGTTATAATAGAACCAGTCACATTTAACTCTTTTCATTAAAAAACAATACCTTTAACGCAAACAATAATAATTTTCTGCCCATCGTCAAAATGTTATGCCTGTGTAAAGAATGTTTTTTATTGTTTATATCAAAATATATGCAATGTATACAAATTTAACCGGACCAAATACGAACATAATACATATGCAAACTACATATGTTTTGACTTTATCCAGCGAAGTATAATGAAGGACTGCCGTTACTAGATACGGTCAGAAATAAATGTGTAGAGAGAATGTGTACAGTGCTCACAGTCAGCTCTGTTAATGTTGTATACAATTCATATCTTGAATAAATTTTCTTCAAGAAAATAATCTCCAAGAAACAATTGAAAATCACCGATCATTAAAGAGTAGGCTGATATATTACATACATGCAAGGAAATTGTGCGTTTCATTGTTCATATATGTTTATGAACATGCATTCTGTATACACATGTGATAAAAAACTATTTAAGTGCGTGTAAATATAAGCATGAGAATATTAATATCTGTTTTAATATTATTAATAACAAGCAATTTTTATGACGCAAAAGTTGGTAAGTAAACAATTAATCTAATAATTTTTAAATACACATACAATAAAATTAACATTTGCCCGTAAACTTTACATGCTTGACCTTATATCTCATCAGATTAAATCTACTAGAGAACAAACCAAATTATTAATACATTCTTATAGCTGTATCATGTGGAAGAGGACGTAGAAGAGCTAAATCGGGTAATTGTGAAAAGGTAGATACAGTACAGAATATTTTACATTTATCTGTTGTATTTTAATTAATTAATTGTGTATATTTCTAACACATGAATGTTTACGCACTTTTAGATCCGTTCGCTTGAACACCCTGAACTTATATTACCTACAATTCCATTGTATTCGGCTTCAGTTAGATTCAAAGCATACATAGATCAAAATGGTAAAGTTGGTTTGAGGAAACTAGTGAGTCAGCGTTGGAAGAAATGACTCCACTACTTTAATATAATGATTTAATTTATTAATTATGTAAAATTCAAAGTGAAGACTGTACAACTATTAGTTCATTAAACCTTTTCTAATTAGTACAGGTGATTTTTTTTTGGAGGCGCTACATATCTTGGTAGTATGACAACTTTCTAACCTAAGACATTTTTTAATTAAATTAATTGATTATGGTCCAAAAAAAAAGTCGGTTGGGGTTAGATTTGTTTGAAGATAATCGATTAAGATCTATGACTATCCCAAAAGATCATCACTGTCCCAAAAACAGGTTTTGCTTTTTTTTGGAGCCGATTCTCCCTTCACAGTCCACTGTTTTGACAGCATTTTTGTATCGGGCGTATAATGATATATCAGAGCGTTGGAACTGTTAATTCGAACACGTTTTTGGTCTAACATGAGCAAGCGCGGCAACCAAGCCGCGCACACAGCTCTCTCATGCCTAAATCTTGATTCAGTATGTGAAAAACACATTCTATGGACATGTTGATAACCTCTCCCATTTCTCTCACTTTAGTTCAGCGGTCGTTTAGTACCATTTGGTGACCTTAGTGCCAGTGGTTACAGTTTTTGAACATCCCGAACACTCCCAAACTTGTACGGCCACGTTTGAATTCTTCTGCCCAAGATTTCATTGAGGTAAATGGTGTGGAGAGCCCTTCCCTCCGCCCCCCCCCCATACAGCATCCAACTCATCTTATTTGCGTTGGCGTATTGCCTTTCGAAAACCAATATTTAATGATGGCTCGATACTCGATTTTGTCCATTTTCAAACAAAAATCACATCGATTCACTCAAACGATTGTCAAATAACAAGTTTGCCACCAAAACAGCCGAAACTCTGTTGAGTTCCTTTCAATAGGAGCGCACCCAGGCATCAAGTTGCGGTTGGAAGTATTTCAGACCACCCTCGTATATTTAACCCCAAGAGATTTCTTGCTATGAGTTTAGCTAATAATTTTTTTTTAAAGAAAACCTAATAAATGTAATTTAGATCTGAAAGAATAAATCTTGTTAGAAATGGGATGTATAACATCTGATATTTTCAGCACTTTTGTGGAGATTTAATTTTGGAGTTACTAAATTTTATTTGAAGTTGAAAACAAAGAAACACAGGCAAGTGGTGGTGACCGATTTAAATGAAATTTGGGGGGTTTGTAGACTGATGTGTTTTCCGATGTTTGTGTTGAGAGGTTCTTTTATATAAGAGGTTTTTGGTTTAATATGATGAGATCCCTGCATTTTCTTAATAATCCAGTGACATATTATCTAAACCCATAATTTTCCGGAAAATGGATTGGCAGAATTGGTCACGTTACTTAGGAACCAAGATCGCGGGACCTAACGCCTTAAGACTTTTTTCTGCGAGGATGTTGGAAAGGTAAAATTTACACACCTACAATAAGTCAGTAAATACGAGAGACGGATTGATCGTTCGAAATACAAAAAATGCTGCTCTCGTAAAGGTGTTGTCAAAGTAACTCAAAGGCACAGTGAACTCACAAGGAAACACAGGCAAGTGGTGGTGACCGATTTAAATGAAATTTGGTGGGTTTGTAGACTGATGCAGTGCAAGAACAACGGTAACTTCCATAGATGCTAAATCGCCCGTTTTCGGAGGGTGGGGCGCCCTAAAGCCACGCTACTCTTCGCTATTTGCTTTAATAATTCCAAAACTATAAAAAAAGTTAAGACAAATATATATGTTTTTTATGAGTACTAAAAGATAGCGACAATAGTAAAAAAAAAAATTAGGGGTGGGGTTTGTTTCTGGAAAACAAGAACTATGACAGGCAAACTATTGTGTGCAACGTCTCACATGGAGCAACAGTAAGTTAGTATATATGTATACATGCGAGATCGTGTCGAAAATAAAATAAGAAAGACACATTGATATTTTCTAGATATTCTCTGTTGAAAGAAGTTGTTAGTAAAAATCATGCAGAATGCGCTTTAAGTTTCAATTTTTAAATTGAAAAGGACAAATAACTTATTTAGATAATAATATCTAAATAAACCAACCGCAGTTTTTTTGTCATTTTCAATTTAAAAACTGAAACTTAAAGCCCATTCTGCATGCTGTTTGCTAAAAACTTCTTTCAACAGAAAATATCTAGGTGCAGATTTAACCTGCTGTTTCTATACAGGTATGCATAATCAAATTTAAAAAATCATGTTTTAAGGTACATATATAGCGTTTCATCTAAACATCTAAAATAGTCAGATATTTTGCTTTTATTAATTTAATTGTGCTTTTTGATATAATATGAGAGCCACCAGAAAAAGACCTATCTAGCCATAAAAAAACCATTGATAGAACAACCATTTATAAAAGAATCATTGGGATTTATGTAGAGGATCCACCATCATATTACGTAACAAAATTTTGGCCAAAACTGTTTCGATAGAGACATGAATCAAGATGGTTCAAGAAGTGGCTTACCCAAAACAGCAACAAATACGGCAATGACTCCAAAAGTTGAAGCCGCGGAGATCGTCGTATGAATGGGGCGACCTTTACCATGATATTAGGAATATCAGAACCTAGCCTAATAAACATTTTACAAGCCAGATGGGTTTCACTGTTGTTGACACTCGAGCAAAAATTGCGGAGCTCGGAAATTTTGCAAAGCCGTTTGACAACTTTAGAGAAGAATTCTGACATTTTGGCAGAAAGTTTGACAGGAAACGAGACTTGGGTGCATCATTGGGACCCATAAACAAAATCAGAATCAATGCAATGTAACTTAAGTGTTTCTGTTGCACGAGAATGCGACTGTGCATAAGGCAGCGAAAATCAGACCAATTATCTACGAATGCAGCACCGGAGAGACAAACGATCCCCTTATAATTCTGACCTGGCTCCATCTGACTTTTACCTTTTCAAATTATTAAAAAAAACATCTTCGAAGAGGCCGTTTAACTCTGATGAGTGTCTTAAAGAAGCAGTCGACAACCTCTTTACTGATCAAGAAGAAACATTTTTTGACAGAGTCATAAAGTCAAGTAAAGATACAAGGGAGGATACGGTTGATACTGTCCACAAAATATCGGCTTCATTTAATAAAGACGATTCCAAAGAATCATTTTTCATTCCATTTCATTTCATTTATTCATCACTTGTGCCGGAGAACTCCGGATGTGAAACGTCACAATATACAATCATAAAAATAACAATGTAAAACATATTATCTAAAACATATTATCACATAAGATACAAAACTAATTACTATAAACTACACATGTAAAAAACTACGTTGCACAATTACAATTAATCTACAATTCAGCAAGAAATTCCCCCAGGCTGTAATAAGTCTTGTTCGTGAGTATCTGCTTCAATCTGTATTTAAAATTATTAAGATTTGGCGCAGCCTTAATGTCACAGGGAAGCGCATTATAATCTACTACCAAACTGTAAAGGAGTTTTATTATAATTTGTATATGCGTGTGACTCAACAAGGAGATCATTTCTACCCCTGGTATCGTGGCTGTGCACCGTGCCAACCACCGGCAAGGTATCCCTTTTACTAAAAATCACCTGTAATAGTTTATATATATATACAGATACAAATGTCAGAATTTTATTTTCTTTGAAAACTTCACGGCAAGAGTCACTGCGTTTTATGTCAAAAATTACCCGTATTATGCGCTTTTGGATTATAAACACACGTTCCCATTCAACCGATTGCGCCCAGACAATAACGTTATAACTAATAATGGAGTAAGCCAAAGAATAGTAAACGGTTAAAAGAGCCTTTCTATCTAAACAACTATTATATTTCAAATTGCAGATGGCAAAGTAGGCAGAGTTCAATTTACCACACACAAATTCTATATGGGTACTCCAATCAAGGTTGTAATCTATAGTGACGCCCAAAAATTTAGAAGTTAGACTACATTGAATACTATGAGCTAGAAAATTAAAACTCATAGTGTGTTATTTCGTTTATGATTAAATATAATCCACGTTGTCTTCTCAATATTTACCACTAGTTCATTCCCAACATACCATCCATAAAATTCATTACATGTAGTTTGCACATTGGCTAGAAGATTGTCCATATCAGTACCCGTTACCACAACCGCAGCATCATCAGCATAAAGAAAAACTTTTCCAGCACTTATAGCTTCGGGGAGATCATTAATAAATAATAGAAACAATAGGGGACCAAGAACTGATCCCTGTGGTACACCCATGTTTTGAGAATAAGAACCCGAAAAAGTATCATTGAGTTTCACAAATATCTTACGATCTGACAGATACGACGATATCCAATCATTTATTGTACCCCTGATTCCCAAGTTTCTAAGCCTCGAAATTAACAAGGAATGCGAAACAGAGTCGAATGCCTTAGACAGATCGAAAAATAACGCAGCAACTTTTAATTTTTTGTTCAATTGATTATTAACACACTGCACATGCAGTTTCCGTGGAGCGACCTGTTCTAAAGCCATTCCGAGAGAGAGAGATTCCGAAAATACATGAAATCTATTACAGAAATCAACGACACGCAATGCAACCGCCTTCTCGAAAACTTTCGACAATGATGAAAGAATAGAAATGGGTCTATAATTATCAATAAGTAATGGGTCAACTTTTTTGAATACTGGAACAATGTAAGCTATTTTCAAAGCATCGGGATAGTGACCCTTTTCCACGGAAAGATTCACCATTTCAGCAATCCACCCCGCCATAACTGGGCAGCCAAATTTCAGGATTCTAACAGGTATATTATCTGCTCCAACTGAGTTCTTTTTTTTTAGATTCAGAATTATGTTAGATATTTCACTGCAGGAAAAGGGAACGAAGAACATTGTGTTCGTTAGCATCTTATATGGTCCACTATTGTGACATGCAAAGCTGCTGAAATTACTAGACATTAAGTTGGGCACTGTCTTAGTAAAGTATTGGGCAAAAACATCAGCAATCTCATTTAGATCAGTTAAAACTATGTTGTTGTAATACAGTTCGTATTGGCGAGCAAATGAAGAATTTTGCCTGCCCAGATTTTCACTCACCACAGACCACAACACCTTGTTGATGTTCGCATTAACTACCCGGTTGGCGTAATATTTCTGTCGTTCAGACGAGATTAATAAGTTAAGTTGTTCTTTAGTTTGCTTATGCACATGTAAAAAATTCTCAAAAGTGGTATTAATTCTAGGTGAGACCAACAGCTGAAAGTCAGCAAACACGACATTGAAGCGGTCTAAATCTAGCCTACTCGTATCGCTCACATAACGCCCTGGCATCGGCACAGAGACTCTATCTGTGGCCGAGATCGCATTAGATTGTAAGTCACATGTCAACATCTGAGCAGTATGATCCGATAAGGCTGCGTCTATAATGTCTAATGTGCTGTCTAGAAATGAACTAGTTACAACATAATCAATAGCAGTTGAAGAAGTGGTAGTCGTTCTGGTGGGCACCTTAACAAGAGAGTCAAGATTAAAGCCAGTAAACAAATCAAAAAGCAGGCTTTTTTTCTTAGATGGTGCCAAGGCATCCACGTTCAAATCCCCACAAATAATTAAGTGTTCAAAATGTGACCGAAGGTATGTCAAGACACTCTCCAGATTCCTTAAAAATATCTGAATATCATTTGAGCTTAAGAAATGATACTTCGTCCCCTTCTATATTGTAATGAGTACGCAAATAATATTTTAAACACACCATGACATTGTATGTAGTGTTACCACAGTGTACCTAAATTCATTCTAGACACAACCAGCAAATCTTGCGATGCTAGTCTGGGCATCAACTTTAAACTCCCCATATCTATTATGGTACCATTTTACACTACAATATCTACAAAAAAATTAAAAAACTCAATTCCAATAAAATATAGAAGTGTTAAATTAAATATTTTGCCAAAACGATTTCAGAAAAAAATTGAATTTTAAGGTGACAGACATCATGATAATTTAGGCCAGCCATAGTTGGAACTGGTAATGCTGAATATAAAAACAACATTATTACATGTAACATTATCTCTTTTAATGTATACAACTGGGTTGGCCAGTAAAATTGATGTAAATAATGCTATCGCATATAACAACATGCAAAAAACATTAAGCCCTCTTACAACTTCGTCGTCCAGCTATAACATCACTCAAATATAACACACACGACAACAATGCAAATTATTTCATCTCTCGCGAACAAAACGTCATCGTACTATTACCATTTCTGATAGATTGTAGATATGCGAAAACCGTCCCCCTTTTATGTACAGTACGAAACCACTGGCATCCGTAATTGTATACAATATTTTACATGATATAACGAGCATTATTAAAGCCGCAGTATACGGCTAGTCGTCCGAAGAAGCAGTCAGTCAGTCCAGTCAGAAAGATCGCAGTCGACGATAAAAACTGGTATGTTTCCTGCCACCCAATTAGTACGACATATATTTCTTACGAGGTGACTGGAATTGCGGAAAAAATTAATTTAGATTTTAATGAGTTCTTGTTTCGCTGAGCGGCCTATAAATTACGGTACGTTTCTGGTTCTGAAGATGCTGTTTCACCACATCAGTACGCAATCCGCGGAAGACGCAAATACGTGGGAGATATCTCCTGATCAATTAGCGACGTTCGCGTCATACAGAGGTCGTTGCAGTCGCGAAAAAAAAAACCGTATAACTGTACGTGTATACTTACTCGTAAAATTTCGTCGTTTCTTTTAAGAGGAGCAGGTGAAGGTGCGTTAGAGTCGTGCAGTTATCGCGCGTTAAATATTAATGAAGCAGGAATACGACAGAAAACAATAACAGCATTAAAAACGTTTAACATTTAGATAAGTTTAAGATACAATTTAAAAAGTAGTCCACAAAGCGAATAAATAAATGTAATGCAGCTGTCCTCTTTAGATGATCATAAGAGAGTCTTTTCACTGTTTTAAATGATATATTTTATATGAAACTAACCAATTTTCCTCCTATGAAGTGCGTTATAACCGTCGATAAGTCTTCCATGGTTTAATACGATTTGGTGTCCTGGAAATCCCATTAACACGCCTGCGCGATAGTGCAATATAGACAGCCTTAAATATTAGTATAATGTCATCATTTATGAACTGCTCCCTAAAAAATGTTTTTATCCTAAACGACACCAAATATTTTAGATCCACGACAGATACAGTTAACTGGGTAAATGATCCATTAAGGAACAGAATATTTCACACCTAAAAGGAACTGCTTGAATGGATGATCGCTACGTAACCTCAATTTTTACCTGGGCGAAGGAGCGACAACCAACACTTTCTCAGATATCCAAGTAAACACTAAAGCTATTATGAGAGCTTCCGTTTTAATCACGTCATAGGCATAGTAGTGTGATATATGTATATTATGTGCAATACAAAAATAAACTAAATATAAAAAGTTTCAGCCCAGTTTCTGTGTCCACCCCCGAAAATGTTGATGCAGCTTCTGACATAATTTTATCAGACCGTCAAATTGGGTTATAACGAATATCTGAGGCACTGAATATTTCTTCAAGGCGTCCATAATATAGTTCACATCGATTTGGATATGAGAAAAATTTCTGCAAAATAGTTCCCCAACTGTCTGAACATTGAACAGAAGCTGTGCTCAGTTTGAAAATGGTCGAGGCTTCTTAAGCCGAATTGTTACTATGGATGAAACTTGGGTACATTTCTACGACCCAGAAAAAAAGCAATGGTCGATGGAGTGGAGACACTCAAGTTCCGTATTCAAGAATCTGCTAGAAATGTTCTTACTAACTCAAAATTACTTTTCGACATTACTGACCACTCTATGAGAAAAGATTATGGAGCGAAGACGCGGTAAATTGTCGAAAGGTGTTTTGTGTTTGCAGGTCAATATACATGTGATTTGGTGTTCGAATCACTCGAACACCCTTTTCAACAACAGATCTAGCCCCGTTCGAATATCGTGTCTTTCCTCAAGTGAAAAAGTTTAAAAGGTAGAAAATGTTCTTTCAACGAAGAGATGATAGAAGCCGTGGAGCCCTGATTTGCAGATCAAGATTTGTATTTGAAAGGCTTATAGGCGCTGGAGATTCGTTGTAATAAATATATCCAATTAAGAGGAGAGTATGTTGAAAATAAAATATTTTGACTTTCAAATTTTGTTTACATACATAGTAGCGGACAATAAATAATTACCAACGCATCTTATTGATTCAGTCACTAAGTTTCAGGCTCGTTAGGGAACAAACTCTAAAATTTCTTAACCACCTAATTCACTTTTGGAAGAGTGTTAATGCAAGAAGCTGTAGAGGTTACGCTTTGCATTTGGCTTAGATATAAAATAAAAAATGAATTATACAATTGTTGTTATTTTATATATACAGTGTGTTACCGAGTAGGTGTCCCAATAGGAGAAACTTTTTTTATTATGGGTGTATGGAAAAAATGTTCTTTGTAAAAGTTTTTGCTTGATCTGAAATACACAAATAATACTAGACTTCTAAATTAATATCATAATAATGCGAAAAATAGTACGTTTTTGTAAATTGTGGAGTCAAAATTTGACAATTAAATACTGTATGACAGTAGTTCACCTAACACATGCCTAACCTAACACGTAATGCAATGCATTACGTTCAATGCAACTAGATGTGAGTGCAACATCATACGGACTCCAAAATTTACAAAAACCAACTATTTTGCGCATTATTATGATATTAACTTAATTTAGTCTTGTATTATTTGTGTATTTCAGATCTAGCAAAAACGTTTACGAAGAAGTTTTTTTCAATACATCCATAATAAAAATGTTTTTCCTACTGGGACACCTATCCGGCAACACACTGTATATACAGGGTGCCCGTTTTTCGAGCGCAAGCATGGGTAACTCGGTTATTATAAGAGATAGGAGATCGGTTAAATTAGGGCAAAGCTGCGCATTTGGGAGAGAAAAGATATGCTGCCGAGAAACTTAAAACATTTTCATGGGTTGCTGAGATTTTTGGAAAAAAATGAAATTTTAAACTTTCGTTTTAACGTTGTATACCGAAAACCGATAAACGTAGACGTTTCTAACTCAGGCACTTTTTTACCAGGAATCCAAATGTGCCATCCATTTTTTCAAGACGTTCTAGATTCAAAAGTTACTGTAGTCAACTTTGTTTTTTCTTATGGGCACCATATTGGATTTTTACATTTCTGAGTAAAGCTCTTGATTCTGATTACGATGATGTATCACACGATATGGTCCAGTTTCACAATTTTATCAAAATAACCAGAAACCCGATTTTGAGAAGAAAGCCTTGGAAACAATTTCCATACTTGTGTTTAAAAAATGCATTTGTGACAGTTCGATTAAATTTAAAATTTTAACGTTCACAAAATTTATCCAGAAAATGATGATTTTAATAAACAAATAAAACAAAATAACATTATAAGAGATACTCGAAGGTTTCACCATCTACTTCGAAACACAATTCTACGCGTCCTTCTTCTTATTTTAGTCCTTAAAGTGGTAATTATCTTTCTTCGCAGCTCATGAATATCAGCAGGCACTGTTTCAAAAATAATATTTTTATAGTTCCCCATAAATAATAATCCAACGGAGAAAGATCAGGTGAACGCGCTGGCCAACGAATGTCCCCATTATTTGAAATTACTTTTCGAGGAAATAGTTCAGACAAATAATCACTTACTCTCCTAGAGTTATGCGGCGGAGCACCGTCCTGTTGAAACCAAAGGTTATTCAATCGGTTGAGGCAAATGTTGTTGTCGATATAATCCGTAAGATATGTCCTTACAAAGTGTAAATAGCCACCTGTATTCAAAGTCTCTTCATAAATGTATGGGCCAATGATTGTGTCGCCTAACACACCGACCCATACATTTATCCCGAACCGTACTTGTGGTCGACGTCCTTCATGTACATGAGGATTTTCAATGGACCAGACATGTTCATTGTGTCGATTAAACATGTCTGGGTTTGAAAACTTACACTCATCCGTAAATATACCTTAGCAAGGAAATTAGGATTTTGTTCCAACTGGTCCATAAAACTCCTACAAAACGCTACCCGTCTATCGCTATCTCCAGGATGCAGAACTTAGGTGACGTGTTTTTTTTAAAGGATGATATTTATGTTTCTTTAGTACTCTCCATACCTTCTGACGCATTATGTTTAGATCTGCTGCAATGGCTCGTGTGGAGGTAGAAGGATTTTATTGTACCTAAAGAAAAAATTATTTCATTGATATTATTTATTTTGTGCGAGATTCTTCGGAATTCTCTTACTCTTTGTAAAATATCCACTTCATTTTCATGCGGCGGTCTAGCATCATATTTTCTTGGCTTACAATACGAACCAGAATCGCCTAAATTTCGGTGAAGTAGCAGAAAATAGGTCTGAGCTGGTTGTTGCCTTTCTGGATACCGCTGAAGATATGTTTCTGAAGTATTTCGATGTGAAGCGTAATAAATCCATAGCATATCTCGTTTCTCTTCACTTGAAAACGGCATTTTGTCGAAAAAGTTGGGCAAATTTAATAAATGTAAGTGACAACAAGCAAAACTTAATCGAACTGTCAAAAATGCATTTGTTAAATACAAGTATGGATATTATTTCCAAGGCATGCTTCTTAAAATCGGTTTTTTTATTATTTTGATAAAATAGTGAAACTGGACCATATCGTGTGATACATCATCGTAATCAGAGTCAAGGGCTTTACTCAAAAATGTAAAAATCCAATATGGTGCCCATAAGAAAAAACAAAGTTGACTGCCGTAACTTTTGAATCTAGAACGTCTTGAAAAAATGGATAGCACATTTGGATTCCTTGTAAAAAAGTGCCTTAATAATGTCTGAGTTAGAAACGTCTACGTTGATCGGTTTTCGATATACAACGTTAAAACGAAAGTTTAAAATTTCACTTTTTTCCAAAAATCTCAGCAAACCATAAAAATTTTTCAAGTTTCTCGGTAGCATATCTTTTCTCTCCCAAATGCGCAACTTTGCCCTAATTTAACCGATCTCCTATCTCTTATAGTAACCGAGTCCCCATGCATGCGCTCGAAAAACGGGCACCCGGTATATAACACCTTCAGCATTTCGTTAGATGTGAAGTTTAATTTCATTCTGAGAAATAATCTATATTTAGTCTTATCTTCGTAAAGGACACCAACAAACGTTCTAGACTGTGACTCACCCTCTAAAGTAATTTTGAATTTGTAAAAACTAAATTCAATGCAAAAATAATAATCATTATTTATTTTAAGATTACTTTTTCCCTTTATCCCTAGAACGTAACTATTTCAGCCTTATAGGAGTAAATCGTAATTATTTATTTTAGATTACTACCGAACAAAACTTATTTTAATAAAATAAATAATATTAAATAAATGCAGGACGTATCAGTTAACATTTTAGTTCGGACAAGAGACTTGTTCATGAGCAAGAATTAAAATACTGGACTGTAGTCTTGAATAATAAGCTGACATTCTATCCACACGTCAAATATGCTGTAAGTAGAAGCCAGGGTACTTTCGAGGATTTTGTTCAACATATAAAAACTTACTAGTACTAGAAAGCGACGAGCGTGAATTATGTAGAGTCGTAAGATTCTACATAATTCACGCGAGTGTAAATGAAGAGTAAATAGAGATATATCTTACAACGTAAGATAAAATAAGAGAGCGGATAGTATGTACAAAATTATTTCCACAACTGCAATACAAGTGGAATGGGTTCCACCAATCAAATTGCTGGTAGAAAACAGATGTAATCTTCTAGTTAAAGGACCTGCAACCATTCGTACCAAATGACAGAACACCTGTAAAGAAGAAGATACTGCAGCATGAAGTTCCCCAAGGTTCTACACTAGGTCCTACCCTGTTTCTAGTCTATATTAATGATCTGGATTCTTTCATTGATTCATGTGTTTTGTCGAAGTCTGCGGATGATATTAGTGTTGTCATCTCGGTGACAACTTTTATGGCGAGTATGGCAGAGTGGTGTGAGCATAATGACCTATTGCTAATCCTCATAAAACTACTTTACTAAATTTTAAATAATATTCGGTTTCCAATATGTATATACAGTGCGTACCTTAGATTGGAAGGAAAATTAATACCTGAACATTCTAAAGTTAACTTTCTGGGACACACACCACAACTTTGATTAATTTTTCGGGACACGTGTTTCGAAAAGGCATGGGTTTTCATCATTCGGTATTCGGTCGATGATAAAAACCCATGCGTTTTCGAAACACGTGTCCCGAATAATTAATCAAAGTTGTGGTGTGTGGTGATACCGATGTTTATTGTTAAGTGTTTATTAGGTTTGAAAAAGCTGTCATTAGACACCGTGCTCGATTTTGTATTAATTTGACAAGACTTAGGTAGTCTCCGTATTTAATCGTCATAGGATAGAAACAATTGTAGTACATGCCTGTATTCTCGCATAAATTGTCTTCAATTACCTTGTTGCATATGTCGGATTTGTGATCTGATAAATTTGATTAGATACATGATAGGAAAGAGGGCTTTTCTAATATACTTTTCTAATATATCTACAATTGTTACATCTGGAATTTTAATATTTCTTCCCATATGCGTGTTCACATTAACGATTCCAGCTTTAACTCACACCGATACTATGATCAAAAGTAATTTACAT
This sequence comes from Holotrichia oblita, assembly GCA_023690525.1. Classification (NCBI taxonomy): domain Eukaryota; kingdom Metazoa; phylum Arthropoda; class Insecta; order Coleoptera; family Scarabaeidae; genus Holotrichia; species Holotrichia oblita. Next base: position 24,795,676 of record CM043015.1, on the reverse strand, counting down.
AGCTATAATCGCGCGATAAATATTCAATCCATCAAACTCATATATCTCTTATTCTAGCAAACCACGAAATATTTCCATATGAATAGCTCAGAATTGGAAAATAGGGAACAACAGCTACTAAATACACCTTAAATCATTTTAACGGCCGTTGGGCAACGTTCTAATGATAGGCAATAAAGGCGACGTCATAATTTTAAACGGAACACGACTAACTGTAATATGAATGTATGTGTATAATGTTGTATGTATGGATGTAAGAACGCGTGTTACTCTACCTCCGGCTTATTCAAATTAGCTTCTTGTCCGTCAATCATTTCTCACGTAATTGTACACTTCCTCTTACTTTTACACGGACGGATTTTTAATCCGCCAACAACCAGCTTATTAAGTATCTTTCTTCTTTGTACTATAGGAACTAGTACTTGTCTAATTATTACAGCAACATTGTAAATCAGATGAAGTAAATGTAGCAGAAAAAAAATGAAACTTGAGGATGTTAATAGATTGTGTACAAAGCGGATCAAACTTTATCTCTGGAGATATCTAAGATTTAAGATATGTATGTGTATCTTAACTGCTAATTAAAAAGTGAAAATAAATGTACAACTTACAGTGTATACAGACGTAATAGATACAACATCCCATACGATTACAATCCATTACAAAAATAAAAGTGGTAGATGTATCAATTTCGAAATAAATCACAATTATTTTGACTTTAGCTATAAGAGTCTAATTCAAAATGCTAAATCTATCAGTGTATTTTATTCTTCCGATCAACAATTACTAAATTCTATCAGGGCTACTTCTTATGATGCTCTCGCAAGACAAGTGTCTATGATCTCTCCCTTTTTGTTGATAAAAAACAAAAATGGACTGACGTGGAGATTTGGTAAATACTTAGAAGACCACGAATTTGCGGATAACGTGAGCTTATTAACAGAAAATATTAAACGCATGCAAAGAAAAATAGACAAACTTCGACAACTTTCAACTTGCTAAGGAAGATATGGTCACGATAGAAATAAAAAAAATAATAAAAACGAAACTGAGAACGACGTTGGACTAATAATGGTCCAACACAATATCAAACGAAGACTTATGGCAGCTTACAATCCAAGAACCAATGGAAACAAGTGGATCGATAATACATTACGGAAAGGTAAAGCCGACAAAACAAAACTTGGAGCTCTAACTTGACGAGAGGAAAACGCCCACCCTAAAAGAGGCAGAGAGATGTCAGGGAAGAATGGAGGAAATTTGTACAAGATATCAAAAATGATTTAACTCATTCGAAGCAAGGAAAATAAATCAATGAAAATAATCAAGGAGAGTTGGGCTGGCGATTCAACCTCTTACAAAATCACTGAATCATGTCTATAGATGTCTAATGATCCGAGGAAGCGTAGTGGATTTACTAGGACTACACCGCTAAATGGTGGTATACAAGCTAGCGTATTGGCTCTAGTATTATTTCGCCTATACTTGAACCTCAGAGCCAAAGAATCGTAAGTCCCACTTTTCTGATTTTTGCAGAGAGCGAATTGTATGCATAAAATAAAGACAAAGTTAGTTTTTGCCACTTAACAGTGTTTAGTCCGAAAGCATTCAAAATAGGGCTGCAATTGATTAAGGATCCATTTAAATAGTTTTCCTAAATCCTTGCTTTTGTTGATTTCCTTCCAGTTGTTTATACCAACTGCCTGCGTCAAAAGGATGAACATCATAAGCGCTTTGTATATCATTTCGTTTATCTTAGCAGAAAACATCTTTAATGATTTGATGATAAAGAGTTCTTTTTGGTAGAGCTGTTAAATGTTATGATAACTCTTCTAACTAAATTTTTTTAATATAATCTCTAATGCAATTTACAGTTTCTTGATCAATCTTGTTCTTCCTCGGTGTTTTCTTCTTTCATCAGTAGTTTGCAATATACTCAGACTATTTAGGAAAAATGTCCGACACATATCAATTTTTCTATTCCTTACTGGTAGAGAATATTTTAGTGATGGCTGTTATTTACCAAATGCCTGGATGCAAGTACAAATAAAGTGCCTCTTCAGATCATTTCTTATCTCACTATTCCAGCATTGAAAATAGACCATTCATCGGATCAATTTGTTGTATCATCTGAAAATTGTTGAATACACCTCCAATATCCAATATTTTATAATTTTCTGGAAATCGAAGGTATATTTTTCAATAGCAACTGCTTTCTAAATCCTTATATTTTTCTTCTAAGTGTCCTCGTTTCTTAGTCCCTTTTCCCTCTCCTAATTATAACAGCTTCCTCCTTTTCCGTCTTTTCGTCACTTTAGTAACTACTATATCGTAAAATGGGATTCGTTGCGAAGTGTTGAGTTGAGTCAATATAAGACTCATATATTTGTCAGTCGCCATGTGTATTTAAATTTTGCAATAATGAAGTTCTTCAGACGCGTGCATGATGTTCTAAATGGATGCAATTTCTCCATATGTGCCACTAAGGAGGGCACATGTGGACATGTCAATATTTTCTACGGGGCACATATGGACACAGGTAATGATGAATACAAATCATTAAAATTTTCCCACAATAGCAATTTTGAATATTTATTATACATAATACATTGCATTAACCCATATTATAACCATCAAAATTAACCGAAAACTTAAAAAAAGAGGTAGATCTTGCTGTTCCAATTTTTGTTTCAGGAGCGGGCAACTTTCGCATAATATCGTTTGCAGAAATATGACTCTCGTCCTTCAGATCTGGAAATACAAACTCTTGTCGTGGTGTCATTTTTAAAAAATTTACTAAAAATTCTGACTTGCTCAGTTCATCTTCAATCTGACCAACAAAGAATTTAAGTGCTTTCTTTGTCGCAAATTTAACGAGAACGAAATCTCCTTTCTGGATATTCGTAAGATCCCAGTCAAAATCTTTACTGTCTTCAGTCTCAATTTCCATAAGACTATCATCTGATTCTTCGCAATAATTCTCAATTTCGCTGCCTGAGGTTTCTTCATCAAAAACTTTTCGAATATGAGATTTGGCTTTCTTCTTTTCTATATATCTTGCCTTTCTCTCTTCAGCCAGTTTCTGTTTTTTCTCCTTTTCTCTTATTTCATTCTGTAATCTATTTTTTTTCTGGTGTTGCAGTCAGGATGGTAGAAATTTTTTTCTTTCTTCCCTTCTTAACACTTACTCTCACAGCCTTTGGGTACGGGTGAACCTGTTCCGGAGTAAGCTTTACATCGGAAATAATTACAATTTTGGAACTTTGTTTTTCGGTAGTTAAAACAGGAGGACAACAGTTGGCTTGTGGTCGAACATTTGCTGATGAAGTGGAAGGTTTTTCGGAATTAGGCAAGCTAAAGTCATTTGGACAAACCTCATTTGCGTTATCTTGTTGCGATACATTGCCGTAACTTCAGCTGCAACGAAATCTTCAGAGGAAAGTATATTTTTATTAAACGGATAACAACCAGTTTTTAAAAACCCCGAAATAATGTTTTTTCTGTTACAAGCTTCATCAAAGGCTGGAGCTGATAGATTTGCAATGTCATAAATTGTGATAGCTTTTCCTGGATGTTTAGACATCCATAAGTTGAATGCTGCACGACAACGAGCTTTGAAAGGCGCAAATACATACACATCTAGAGGCTGTAAACGATGTGTTGTGTGGGGAGGAAACGCTAAGAGAACTAAACCATTTTCTCTGCAATACAGTATAACATCCAACGTTGCATGTGTATTATGGTTATCCAAAAGTATTAAGGCAGGATTTTCCATAGAAGCATGCATGTATTTTTTAATATGTTTTACAACTTCTAGGAATCCCGCGTTGGTCATCCAACCGCTTGGAGAAGCAATACCAATGCTGCCTTCTGAGGCTCCAGTTAAGAATGACTCTTTAAATCTCACTCGTAGGAAGATATAAACAGGTGGAATACCATTTCCATTGGCAATGATTATTCCAACGAATGCCACTTGCTCGCCTCTTTCTGTCCCAACTGCTTGTCCCACCTGCTTACAGCCTTTATTTGCTACCACTTTTGGCATTTGTAGAACAGTGTTCACTCCGCTTTCATCTACATTCACGATTCTGTCACTAGTAAATTTGTATTTTTGGTAAACACTCTCTAGGTTCGCAAAAAACATGTGTACATTAACTTTATTAAAACTGATGATTCTGGCTAGACTTGTGGACTCCGGTTTTCGTAAAGCTAAATTATTGTGACGCTTCATGAAACGTTTCATCCAATCAACTCCAGCTGCATGATTTTCTGACCATGACTTTGGAACATTTTTTTCAAGTTTCAAAGCATACTCATAGGCAAATGTTCGAATTTGAAAGTAGGTTAATCCATATTGTAGCTTCGAAGATTGAAGAATATAATTTACTAGCCTCTCCTCTTCTTTATTACAAAAAATCTGCTGCGTTGTATATTTCGATGAAAACTTTTTGTCTGTTATTTCTATATCAGTTACATTTTGCTGATTAAGTTTTTTTAATCTTTTATGTAACATGGACTTCTTCAATCTATATCTTTGTGCTACGTTTCTTATTGACCCGTTACCACGTTTTATATCGTGAAGTGCTTGAACTACCACGTTTTCAGGAATATCAGCTCAGTTTTTCTGATGTACGTTCTCACCATGTTTCGAACTGTAAGATAAATAAAAAATACCATTTACATTGTTTTATTATGGAAAGGCATATGGGGCACAAATGGACACTGTCCACTTGCACCCCAACCTTGATGTCCACATCTGCCCCGTATGCATGCATTTTACAAGAATGACAGTTATTTTTTTAGGTTATAACTAGAACAGAACTGTGGGAACTTACCCAATATCAAATATGACAGTATTCAAAATACGATACACTTCACAAGAACACACAGAATGTGACTAAATAATACTAAAATCTCTAAAAAAAACTGATATTACTTTTACGCCAGAAAAATAACATAACCACGTCACACAAACAAATTGCAACTGACATTCAACCAACTTAATGTCATAAACCTGTACTACTAGTGCCATCTATTAGCGGAAGTTAGAACGATTCGGAAAGAAAATTGAACGAAAAAACCAATTGTCCACTTGTGCCGCTGTCCACATGTGCCCCCTGTCCTAATAAGCGTCGTTTCTGTCTTCTTTCTATTCAAATTAGGATCTAAACAAAATTTCATTTTCATCCTAATTTAAAGGAACTTAATTTTCGTCCAAAGCAGTTGCGATAACGTACATAATTTCATAATTAATATCTACTAGGTCATCAATTAATCGCAATTCCATAATGTGATTTATTACTTGTATAATAATAATAATAATAATATGCACAGTGCATATCATGCCAGAAGTTCAGTCGAACGGTTTCACTTGCCGAGGAAGAAATGTGGTCGGGGGTTACTGATATCCTGTGCTACAAACAAGTTGAGCAACTGTGCCATTTGGACTACAATACGAAAACTAGACGAGACCTTTAATAAGCCTTAGTATAGACAGACAACAACGTAAGACTCCTAAATTAAAGAGAAAAAGAAATATCTCCCTTGATCATCATGCCATCTGAAGAACAAACAATACAAACATCGGCAGGGAAATAATTATGTGGAATAAAGTATATTTCAACAAAGCTACTGCTACCAGAAACTGATTGTTATTTATATAATTCGATTCGTGTCCAGTTAAGGGGTGGTTTCCCAAAAAGTTTGGACACGATGTCTAATAATTACATTGGGCTACAATTTCCATAACTTAGCTCAATATAATGTAGTACATTACGAAATCATTCATCAAATAATATCCAATAAATGATTATACAGAAAAAAGTACAAGCTATTAATGATATTTAACCATGTACCAACGATTTTCCTGCATTACAAACATCTCCTTCAGAATCTACCTACTATCATCGACAATTGCACAGAGATATACCTATACATCGGTTTTAATTTGCACCGCAACACCTTAGTATCATTAAAAAAACATTAAACTACATTAAAACTAAATTAGAATGATAAACCCGCGCTGGCGTTCTTATTCACGTAAGAAACGAAGGCGAAGGAATGCAAATAGGATACCCCAAGGGCCGGTAATGATCTCATATGAAAGAAAAAACAACTTTTCAAGCAAGCATTCAGTTATCTGACAACTATTAGCGAGCCGTATACGTGGTTCTAGAATTAAAATTGCATTAGAATACACGAATTCATTAAAATTCTTAGTTAAAACGAATGTTAGATTAGAGATTAGTTGTTAATATTACAGCCGGGAAATTATAGGTTACTGTTAGTATCCTAAGTGTAATGGAGATTAATATTACTAAAAAATTTGTAGGAATTATGTTTTCAAAAGTTGACAAACTATTTTACTACGATTTTACTTTAATTTGTGGTATGCAATGTTATACAGTATAAAATGAGTGAATATCTTTTTAATGAACTAATAATTTTAGTGTAAATAGAAGTAGTGAAGTAAAAAAAGGATGTTTGAAGGTCTTTAAGTATAAAAGTCTGTCCATGAATAGTATTTCAATGATTTCAAGAACAATATCAAGAAGACATGTGTCGGTTCTTCAATGTAGACAAAGTATTCATAATATTGGAACTCCGATTGAATAGTTTGTTTAAAAACAATTACAACTAAATTAAACTCTTGTTTAGACTGGGTGTTCTGCTGTAGTCTTGTAGACAGACTCTTAGAAAGTCTTAACAAAATAATTCACTAAGCTCAAACCTGAGCTCCTTAACATTACTCAATATATGAAAGCGTTGACGAATACCACAACATAAATATACAGGGTTGTCACCTAAGCGCGCGCTGGTCTAAAGCTCCTATACTAATGATGTTAGGAATTTCGTTCATATATTAATCTATACTACTTGCAAGACTATTTCAGGAAAATATTTTTAAGTATATAAGGTGACCCAAATAAGTGTGAAGATATGGAAGTAATTTTTTTTAATGACACCCCTTGTATTGTGTTGCACATTTTAGTTCATCTCAATGCACTTTATCAATTCCCAAAAAATTATTTCATTACTCCTGGTATTTCCGGAGAAATAAATTAAAAATCATTAAAATGAAATTTTACGCACTAAAAATAGAAAATAAAAAAAAACGTAGGAGCAATTTTTTGATTCACGATTTAGTATGGAGTGAGTCGAGAAAGGTCTAAGGTTACTCTCACCTTGTTCACATTTCGTAAATTTTCTACAGGGTTACCAAAATTATGGTCAGACAATGACATATTTCAAACCAATTTTTCTCCCTTTTTTCAAATGGAACACCCTGTATATTTTTTCATCACTTGATGCAGAATTAAAAAACAAATATTTTTTGTAAGTACAACTGTATTTAAATTCTCGACGGTTTTCTAGATATTTATGGAAAACCATTTATTTGGTTTTCCACGATAAATTTTTGTTAATAGATCAAATCGGTTATGAAAAAAAAATTACTCGTTGGTATGACAATGATATTAATTATTGTCGTATTATTCTGACACTCGGCGACATCTTGCACATATTTTCTTTCTTTCTTAATAAAAATGAACTATACGATCCAAGAATCAACTGATATGATTTACATTCTCGGAGAATGTTTAAAGAATTGTCTTCTAGCATCCAGAGTGTACGGCGAGAGGTTTGCTGATAGAAGGCACCCAGATGAGAGAGCATTTCAAAGATTGATGGATCGATTTAACAGGACTGGGACAGTTAAATATGAAAAACATGACAGAGTAAAGCCCATATTAAATGATGAAAACGAATTTAACATTATTGCAAGTCTTGTTGAAAATCCACATAGGAGTACAGCCGACATTAGTGATTTGCTGCACATAGGGCAAACTTCAGTTAAAAAGATTTTGAAGAAGCATCATTTCCATCCATATCACGTACAACTGAGTCAAGCACTTCTAGGGCAAGATTTCGAAAACAGGATAAATTTTTGTAATTGGGGTCTCGCTCGAATTCAAGAAGATATACGGTTTTTTAATACTGTATTGTTTACCGATGAAGCAACTTTCCACAATAAAGGTCATGTGAACAGGCATAATCTACATTATTACGCCAATATGAATCCAAATTTTAAGAGGGCAGTTGACCGGCAACACAGGTGGAATGTAAACATCTGGAGAGGTATAATTGGAGACCATATTATAGGACCCCATTTCTTTGATGGACATCTCAATGGTGATATTTTTCAAAGATTTTTGGACGAAGACCTTGATAACCTTCTAGAGAATATACCATTAGGGCTTTTAAGAAGAATGTGGTTCCAGTTAGACGGGGCGCCTGCTCATTTCAGTATTCAAGTTCGACATACTTTGAATGAGAAGTTTCCAGGTCGCTGGATTGGAAGACAAGGACCTGTTCCATGGCCCGCAAGGTCACCAGATCTGACCAAAGATGATTTTTTTCCTGTGAGGGTATGTTAAAGATCTGGTCTACCGTATACCACCAACTACACCAGAAAATATGCGGGAAAGAATAAGAGAAGCCTTTGATACAGTTACTCTTTTAATGTTACAAAATACAAATAGGTCTTTAACAAACAGGTTAAATCTGTGTTTACAAGAAAATGGTAGATTGTTTGAATACTTAATTTAATCATGTGTAAAATTCTCTAATGTTATTCATAGTTAAATGTTAATACAAATTTACCGTGGAAAACCAAATAAATGGTTTTCCATAAATATCTAGAAAACCGTCGAGAATTTAAATACAGTTGTACTTACAAAAAATATTTGTTTTTAAATTCTGCATCAAGTGGTGAAAAAATATACAGGGTGTTCCATTTGAAAAAAGTGAGAAATATTAGTTTGAAATATGTCATTGTTCGACCATAATTTTGGTAACCCTGTAGAAAATTTACGAAATGTAAACAAGGTGAGAGTAACCTTAGACCTTTCTCGACTCACTCCATACTAAATCGTGAGTCAAAAAATTGCTCCTACCTTTTTTTTTATTTTCTATTTTTAGTGCGTAAAATTTCATTTTAATGACTTTTAATTTATTTCTCCGGAAATACCAGGAGTAATGAAATAATTTTTTGGGAATTGATAAAGTGCATTGAGGTGAACTGAAATGTGCAACACAATACAAGGGGTGTCATTAAAAAAAAATTACTTCCATATCTTCACACTTATTTGGGTCACCTTATATACTTAAAAATATTTTCCTGAAATAGCGTCTTGCAAGTAGTATAGATTAGTATATGAACGAAATTCCTAACATCATTAGTATAGGAGCTATAGACCAGCGCGCGCTTAGGTGACAACCCTGTATAATAAGTTTCCATGTATCCGATCTGATGAGCGATACTCCATATGCAAGACTTAATTTCATCGCAACTCGTCTGCTAGTTGGACTGAGACATCTAGCGGGACTGACAATCCATGAATTTTCCTAATAAGATCTGTATCTGCTGTTACCGACCTGTGTCGTGTAATACGCCTCGGTGCTACCTCTGATCTTGTCTAATTATCATAATGTGTCAAATAATTCTTATAGCAGTAAATTGTCTTTCTATGTGTCCTGGTATATAGCGTTGGCTTGTATGAATTATTTTGTCACGTATATTTCACACCCTTAATATAAAAAAAACAAGATACGAAGACACTTTAAATATATCAAAAGAAATAAGAACTGTATGCATTTGGTCTGTATACACTAGATATGTGGAATACACATTGTTAATCTGAATGTTTCCATATTTTAATAAATTTATCATATAGGTAAGGTTCAATTAAATTACAAGAAAACTTTTTATTGTCGCAATATGTGTTGTATGTACTTAATAATTATATAAAAGGTGGCCCATAATGTAGAGACACATTTTGAAGTCTAATAACTTTGCATTTGAAAAACCTATAGGTAAGTTTGTGGTGTTGTTCGATAGAAAAACTCAAAAAGTTTCTTTGTATTGCAAAAAAAAATACAGGGTGTACCAAAGTATAAAAATTGTAATCAAAAGTAATAAAAACGTTTCAATCAAAATATGGAATTCAATAAATTTAATAACAAGAGAAACTAACTAAGCACATAATAACTAGCCTAATTTTTAAAAATTGTGTCTAAAAGATGATGACCTTCTCTTGAACATTCTTCTACTCTGGACACCATATTTCGCATAGCATTATGCAACATTAATGGAAAAATATTCAGAATTTCTGTTCGAATATTTTCTTTTAATTCGTCGATATTTTGCGGATTAGTGATGTAAACCCTCGATTTGAAATAGCCCCATAGCCAAAAAGCCACTGGAGATCATCAAACATTTGCCGCAGGACATTCATGGATGCGCGGGCAGTATGACATGTGGCGCCGTCCTGCTGAAACCATATGTTTGTTTACATAGCCACACATATGACAATGTGCTTCATCAGACATAAATAAATTTTCGGACAAATCAGCATTGTTTTCTAAAAGCTCTAAAAAATGGTTAGAAAAAGCAAGTCTGGCTGCAAAATCGGTGTCTTTTAGTTGAACTTTATATGGTTTTAAGCGTAAATCTTTATGCAATATTCTTTGCAGGCTAGTTCTTGAGAGTGCTAGCGTTTGAGATTGTCTGTTTGCAGATCGCTTTGGATTTCTTAAAAATGCAGCTTGAACTCTTTCAATATTTGCAGGAGTTCTAACTGAAATAGGCCTACCTGCAGGTTTCTTCTTCAGAGATGATGCTGTAGTTCTAAATTGACCAATCCATTTTAAAATTGTGTTTCTACACGGAGAATTCAAATTAAATCTTGTGCGAAACTGGCGCCGAGTAACGGCAATAGACCCGTTATTTTTCAAGAAATTTTCAACAATAAAAGCGCGATGATGAGCGAGATTATTCATTTTTCGAAAACGTCAGTACGATATTGTCTATTAGACAGTTATAAATCTCTATGGTTACACTACAAAAAAAATAGTAGTATACAGAAAGTCACTTTACTTAGTAATTTTTTGACTTTTGATTACAATTTTTATACTTTGGTACACCCTGTATTTTTTTGCAATACAAAGAAACTTTTTGAGTTTTTCTATCGAACAACACCAAAAACTTACCTATAGGTTTTTCAAAAGCAAAGTTATTACCAATTATTATTATTATATTATTCAAAAGGTGTCTCTACATTATGGGCCATCCCTTATAATATAATTTTTTTGTAGCTTAGACAAAGTTTACGTGCAGTAAACTAAACGTTAGCGTATGTGATGCTTTATTGGCTAACCTTTCTTAGAACCGACGACTAATTGAAGTTTGATTGATACACTGAGGACATGACAACAAGTTCAGTATAAAAATAACTCTATAGATGTTAATTTATTTCGGAGTTTTCTTAGCAGTGATTTAATATATATTTAACACAATTTCTTGGTCAATCGGCTGGCCGATGAATATTAGAGCAATACATACTACATATCAGCACATTTTTATTTTAGATTTCGGTAGTGCTAGCTACCTTCTTCAGAACTGACACTTGGGAACAATTACAACATATTAAAAAGATTCCTATTTAAAATTACATTTGTACATGGTCAAAAATATATTGCACATGACATGATATTAAAATGCAAGGATTCTGTATCACAAGTTAAAAAAACATTTTTTATATATACTATTTGTACAATTCAAATAAAATAACTTCTACACTATAAAAATTGATCTTAAAGTACGCAGTAAATTGAAGGTATGCCACTTGACGCCAAGAAACAAGAAAGAAGAACACGCATTCCACAAGGTACTAAATAATTTTAAATAAATTTAAATTTAAGATATTAAATTTATTAATTAGTGACAACGTTAAAAATATTGAATTATTAAATAATAATATATCAAATAATTTGAACCTATTGAATAAGTTAGAGTCTTATACAGAATATAATACCTTTCTAAAAATGTTAAGAAACAACAGAAATTGATTTTAAAAAGATTGAAGTAAAACAACATAAAAAATTTCAAAATTTAAAACTGAAGGCATCCAAACAACAGTGTAATGTTGCTGATTCATGGTTTGAAAATGTTTCTGATACTGTCATATCTACAAACATCGAAAATATTCTAAGTTTAGGAAAGAACAATATTCTTGTCAATGATATCATCTCCAACATTGAAAACGACATCTCCAATTTAAGAGAATCACCAAAAAAAAATGATATTAGAGCCAAGATTTGTAACATTGTAACTAATTTTCCCACAAAAAAATTAAAAAATATATCGATTTCAGATTTAAAAGAAACACAGCACTTTCTGAAGGTGAATCCCCAAATTATCACGCTAAAACCAGACAAAAGTAATAAAACTATAAACAAGTCAGATTATGAAAAAAAATATTTGAACTATTAAATGATACAGAAACTTATTCTGAATTAAAAACTAATCCAACAAATAAGCTACAGACCCTAAACAATAACTTAATCAAAAAATGGGAGCATAAAAATCTTATATCCCCATACACTGCCTACAAGCTAAAAATCCATAATGCCATACCACCTAAAATATATGGATTCCCTAAACTTTATAAAGACGGTCATCCCTTAAGACCTATAGTGTCAAGTACTCAGAGCCCTTACTATAGACTTTCTAAATTTTTAGCAAGCATTATTCAGAATATAACAGGAAAGAACGAGTACTATATCAAAAATTCATGGCAATTTAAAGATTTCATTGACCATGTCATCATCCCAGATAATTACCAACTTGTCTCTTTAGACGTTGTTTTCCTCTATATTAACATTCCGGTCAATCTAGCATAAGTAATATTTTGGTTGTGCTATGGGTTCACCTATCTCCTCTCTAATAGCTCAACTAGTTATGGAGGATCTAGAAGAGACTATCATATCAAATAATAATTAGAATTTGCCCTTTTTTAAGAGATATGTAGATGATTGCATAACAGCTATACCTAAGAATAACGAACAAACAGTATTGAAGCTTTTTAATTCATACCATAAAAAAATACAATTCACCATTGAAATTGAGGTGGACCACAAAATAAATTTCCTAGAATCAACTCTTAAAAAAAACAAAAATAGAATATTAACAAAATTATATCATAAATCTACATGGTCAGGTCGTTAGATGAACTACAAGTCTGTTGCACCGATGACATATAAGAAAAGCACAATTATAGGATATGCAAATCGTGCCAAAAATTTCGTAAAGAAGTAATAGAAAATGCAAAAACCACCTTATGCTTAAATGGATACCCCAAAACTTTAACAAATAGCATTTTTAAACAACTCATATATAAATCCTATAATAAATGCAAACACAAAAATAAAAATAAAACCAACAATAAAAAATTTTTAGCACTACCATATGTCCAATGCTTATCGGAATAACCAAGCAAACTGTTTCATAAAGTTTATAATAATTTTAAAAAACTATTCACAAATCTAAAATCAAAAACGCCCTTAAAAAACAATCAAATCTCATCTACAAAATACCAGGTAGCGGATGCAATGCAGTGTACATTGGGCAAACTAAACAATATTTACAAGACATTAGGAAACATAAAAATAAAAACAGGAATATTACTGCATTAAAAAAACCCGAAGATAATTTTGAACATAACTTCAAATTTGAAGACACTAACATATTAAATAAAAAGGATAAGCAGAAAGCAACATAAAAATGCAATTATTGACGGATCTGACATAGTGTGTCTATCTAAAATTTATGACTCTATTATTTAATCAAAGCCATGAATCACAACAAATTATAGCTATGTATTGTGTTGTTTAATAATTAAGTATCTAAAATAGAAAATATACATTTCACCAATTGTACAAATAATATATGTACCTGTATAAAAAATGTTTTTTTAACGTAACCTTGTGATACACGATCCTTGCATTTTAAAATCATGTCATATTTTTGACCATGTACAAATGTACAGGGTGTCCCATTTTGGGCACTTTGACAGGGTATCTTAGTTATTAATAACGATAGAGGGTTGCGGTTTTCGTGATACTGTCCTACTTTTTTGTGAAACGAAAGATGCCGCAAACAGAATTTTGCTATCCTCCTTAATTTTTAAGATATAGGGTGAAATTGAAATTTTTCAATTCACAAACATCTCCCCGCATCTCAGTTGCTATGGAAGTTAGTGAAAAAGTAAAAATGGAATATCAACCAGTTTTCTACGAAGAATCCAGTGGCGTAGTTAGTCTTTTTCTAACTGTAATAATTTTCAAGTTATGGACCATACTTATGATTATTTAAATGGAACACCCTGTATATTATTTTTTATTTCGATGTCAATTTGGGGATGTCAAAAATATATAGTTGTGTATATTTATTTACACAAACAAGTTAAGAATTTGATATTTTAAAAAATTTAACACGTGCGTTTGTGAACAGTAGGCCATGGCCGCGTTACTAAGCAAACAAGCGAATGTTCAAACTTTGACAGATTTCTTGTTGCGAATTACTCTTGTTACGTAGGTATTTTTATCGTAGTACTTTTTGTTTGTTTATCTACAATGGCCATTTATGAAAACTATGAAAAATACTATATGCTTAAATGTTTTATACAATGCGACGAAAATCCCCAAGAAGCTTCGGAGTTATACTCCATTAGGTAAAGTATTTAAAGTGCATTAGCGTAATTTCTGATTCTCATATTTAAGGATTGTGTTTGTTTATATTAGATATCCTGAGAAAAGGCAGCCTTTTCTAGACATTTTCGTTCGTTTGAAAAAAAATCTAGTTCAACATGGTTGTTTTATACAGCCGCGTCCCAAAACATATATCAAACAAGGCAAGGAAAATAAAGCAATAGATGTGTTATCTTACGCAGAAGTCACGAATTCGACTTCTTGTAGAAAAATTGAAGAAGAGGTTGGTGTAACGAAATCTGACGCGCAAAGAATTTTAAGAAAATTTAAATATCATCCATATAAATTTAAAGTAGTTCGACATTTGCACCCCGGAGATGCCGAGCGTCGAGTAATGTTCTGTCAATGGTGTCTGCAACAAATCCGAACCAATGAATCTTTTGGAAGGTTCGTTATCTGGTCTGACGAATGTTATTTTTCAAGTGCTGCAATTTTTAATCGTCACAATACGAGGCACTGGTCAATAGAAAATCATCACTTGATATTTGAAAAGGCACAACAAGGACGCTTCGGTGTTGGTGTATCATGTTTTAGTTTGGGTGGACGCATAGTGTATAGAATATATGAAGGGAGGCTCACAGCACGTAGGTATCTAGAGATTCTTGAGGAAGTTATACCCGAATTGCTGGAAAATGTTCCATTGGCCCATTATAATTCAATTTATCTCCAACAAGACGAAGCCCCCAGCCACAATGCTGGCTTATTACGGCCATTTCTTGAAAATAACTTCCCCCAAAGATGGATAGGTACGAACGGACCTGTGAGATGGCCTCCGCGATCTCCAGATCTTTTCATATTAGATTTCTTTTTGTGGGGTTTCATGAAAAATGAAGTATATAAGGTACGCCATAATTCCGTAGCGGAACTTCGTGAGGCAATTGCTTTAGGCTGTCAAGCTCTACATACAAAGCCCATCACTATTTTAAATGCAATTAAAAGAATGCCTAAAATATGCCAGAACTGCATTCGTCAAAATGGAGGTCATTTCCAGCACCTAATTTAAACCCTTGTCTTTGTAGTTTACGAATTGTTTATACTTGTTATTGTTAGTTATTACAGTTACAAATACAGCAATATAAAAATATCAAATTATTAACTTATTTGTGTAAATAAATATACATAACTATATATTTTTGACATTCCCAAATTATGCTTAATCGAAATAAAAAATAATATACAGAGTATTCCATTTAAATAATCATAAGTATGGTCCATAACTTGAAAATTATTACAGTTAGAAAAAGACTAACTACGCCACTGGATTCTTCGTAAAAAACTGGTTGATACTCCATTTTTACTTTTTCACTAACTTCCATAGCAACTGAGATGCGGGAGATGTTTGTGAATTGAAAATTTTCAATTTAACCCTATATCTCAAAAACTAAGGGGGATAGCAAAATTCTGTTTGCGGCATCTTTCGTTTCACAAAAAAGGGACAGTAGGACAGTATCACGAAAACCGCAACCCTCTATCGTTATTAATAACTGAGATACCCTGGCAAAGTGCCCATAATGGGACACCCTGTACTTTTAAATAAGAATCTTTTTAATATGTTGTAATTGTTCCCAAGTGTCAGTTCTGAAGAAGGTAGCACTACCGAAAGCTAAAATAAAAATGTGTTGATATGTAGTAGTGTTTTTTATATAATTGCTTTAATATTCATCAGCCAGCCGATTGACCAAGAAGTTTTGTTAAATATCTATAGATGTTATCCAGATAAAAATGTTTGCTGTAATCCCCAAGTAGTATACTGTCATACCGAAATAACAACAACATAGATTCTTCTGAAAATAAAGAAGCCAATCTGGATTTTAATACATTAGGCCTGCATTGCTAAACACAAGGTTGAATCTACAATATTCATATTATGTTGAAACATGGTTCAATTAATATTTAACAACAATTTATCATAAGATTTGCCTTAAGTCATACGTCCGAAATAAAAGAATTAATGTGTGTCTGTTTCCTTTTGCAGAATCTGTGTTACTATTTTTACTGTATACTATTTTTGATTTCGAAAAAAATGTGGGTTAAAACTTTCTTTTTAATGTTTTTAATCTTAGGAAGAACTACAACCGTCAGGCTCAATATTTAATCATTAAAGTAATCTGCACTGTAGTAAGCGCCCGCAACCAAGTAATTTTTTAAATCTGTTTCAAATTAATTTATAAATTGGATACCTTTCAAATTATTTCTTGTCTTTTGATTATCTACGAATTCCTTGCTTAAGGACAACATAGTCCCATGCCAATTACCAATTTTATGATCCAGTATTGCAATCTTTTGTACGGGAAACGGAGCGATTGTGCGTTAATTATACAGGATATCAGAAGACATGGAGTAAAATAGATAAGAGGTAGTTGATGGAACTATTGACTAATTCAGATAAACGATTTCCGCATAACCTGTGTCAAATTTTGCAGCCGTTACAATGTATCCAAGAACAAGTATCCACAGAACATGCTTAGAGTTCACTTTCATTAACTCCACGACTGAGTTCACTGCGTCTTCGAGTTACTGTGACAACACCTTTACGAGAGCAGCATTTTTTATAATCCGAACGATCAATCCATCTCTCTTAAATAGGTATGTACATTTTGCCTTTCAAACATCCTCGCAGACAAAAGTCTTAAGGCGATAGGTTCCGCGATCTTGGTTACCAAGTAACGTAACCAATTTTGCCAATCCATTTTCCGGAAAAATTATGGGTCTAGATAATGTGTCATTTGCAGGGATCTCATTATATTAAACCAAAAACCTTTTATATAAAAGAACCACTCAACACAAACATCGGAAAACACATCTCTGTAACTAGACCTTAAAATTTCCATATAAAAAATGTTATATGGAATTTTTTATACTACAAAAGACACTCTCTAATAGATTCTATATGAAAAATCTCTAGCTAATATTGATATAAGTTATGAATAATGATGCTAAAGCAGTTAAGAGCAATAGGGAAAATATGCAAAACATTTCTCATAAAATTAGCGTTTTCTCATGATCAAGAGGAATCTCACGGTAATATTGTCTCAGCATCATCGTAGTGCTCTTTTACATCTTTTACGCAGTACTATCTGGCATACACATAACAAACCATCAATTTTAATTAGGTCGGATGTCACTACAATATCGTGGGCTGCAGAATATACAAACTACCTCAGCAATAACGTGAACAATTTAAGAGAAATACCAACCGGTTACATACGTATAACAAGAAACCCATACGCGAAGTACATTTTACATTCTGTCATGTCCGATACTTTCGACTTGTTAACATGTCTCGAAACGATAGTGTCGCATTAATATAGACTAGTTTTTGCTAACGTATGTATGTATGAAGCGCGTTCGTAATCTAAATACACTGGACGACTTGACCTTACTGATATCCCTGTAAAACGAAACAAACGATAATAATGTTGAAACATTATGGTCCCTTTTGGATATTAATCGTTATCAAGTTTTAATTAGTTAAGTAGGATGTGTAGATATATAAACATATTTAAATTTATTTTTAATGCGAACGCGATCGTGGAAGTAGAAAACAAACGTCAGGTTTCGAGTGTATCTGTAATACTACTCTGAGACGTCCGGTACCTTGTTGACCGATAGGGTCAAGATAAGAAGAAACGTGTTTCAGATTCACGTAAGTATAAAATTCGACGGACAACACCTGCTTTGACATCATTAGCGATGAAGTACCACTAATTAGTTCAGGTAAAACGGTTTCGTTTCGATTTCTCGCCTTTTACTGTGAACGCGGACATTTCTCTGACAGTCTAAATGATTTATAGGATTAATATTATTATAAATTTTATATGCAAGACCTATAATCTAGTTTTGATATTCAAATTTTCCTCTTATTAGTAAAAATTAATTTGAGTCTAGTTGTAGGAGTAGTTAAATGTTTCCTAAGGAAGAATAGTGCAACCTAAGCGGGAATTTTGATACTTATTAATTAAATTTGAAATATTATTATTATAAACAAGATAAGTAGCAGCGGCTCAAATGAGACGAAAGTGAAAATACAAGACTAACTAAATAAACTATAAATAAAGATAGCTTAGATAAGAAGCATATTTCAGACGTTCCAACAAAATTTTACTGAGATCGGCAGAGTTAAGAAATTATGATGTAATTTATTATGCTGAATACGATAACAGTGTCAGATTTGGGCATGATATCGTGGGTAACCGAAATCTCCGCAACGGCGATGCACTTCGGCAACAGTGTGAAGACGTGTGGCAACAAATGTCTCCTAACTTTTGTCAAAAATTAGTTACTTCAATGGCTAAAAGATTAGAGGAAGTGATATCGAATGGAGGCTATTATACCAAATACTAACAATTGTCCGTAGGGTTGTTAGGGTTGTTTTCCTGTTATCTCAATGTAGAGTTTTGAGTTAATGGCGAAACTTATTTGGACTTTTTAAGAAATCACTTGCCAATTTTATTAGAAAACGTTCCTTTACAAAGGCAGCCACATATCCCTTCTATATGTGGCTGCAACACGACGGACGTCCTGCACACTTTTCTCAACAAGTCAGGAATTTTTTAGACCAAGCTTATCCAAACCGTTAGATAGGAAGGGGCAGTTTGTTTCCATGGCCTGCCAGATCTTCAGATCTTATTGTCGTTGACTTTTAACGCTTTGAACATTTATAAACTCTTTTTGATTTTCCTTTCAATCAACCTTGTTGTGTTTTATAGTTCTCAAGTTATTAGTTTCATAGATTCTATAATTTATTATTATTTTATAAGCATTGCGGCTCGTTGGACTTTAAGTTAGTTTCGTTACTGTTCCCACACTTATTATTTTATCATTGTTTTGGCCTATTGGCTTTCCAAGATTATTGTAAAAAAAAAGTAACGAAGATAAATAACAAAATTTTATTTCGATTTAAAATATCGTTTGGCACCCCAAATAATAAATTAGCATTTTATTTGGTAAATTAGGAATAATAATTAGATAAACCTTAAAGTGGAAATGCTTCCCAAAATGTAATTTTTTTTTGAGTATAAATTTCTTTATTCATATCTTAGGTTAGGATAAAGATATTGAGATGCGGTTCTCACTGGCTTGTTAGGCTCTTGATTGACTATGTAATGACGTAAAAAAGTGATATAATTGCATTTAATTTTTTTGCAGTAAGTTATTATTTTTGCAATTATGTCAAAAAACGCCATCTAGCGGCAAGGTAAGCAAACATAATCACCTCACTCACAGTTCAATTGATAGTCTAGGAAACTCTCTCTTTGACGACTCCAAGTTTATTAAGATACGTTAAGCCTTTTTAGAGTTATCGACATTTATTTCCGAAAATATTCTAGCGCCCCCCACCACTTTCTTTTCAGAGATAGAGCAAAAAGCATTTAACAAAAAAATTTTAATTTGTCTCAGCTTTAAAATAGTATTCACTATGATTATCATTAATACAAGAAAATTTTGCTGAAAACAGGGTTTAAAATTCAGGATGGCAATTACGCCCCCTGTAAGGCATTTCAGAAACTCGAAAATAATTTCCAGCATTTTCTCTTAGCCAATTTACTCAATAATTTTTTTGTTTCAAATTTCTAGGTACATCCGTTTCCCTAATATCGTACCTCGTTACCCTTGTTGGGACACCCGGTATATAGGCTATATTAGAAATGTTTCTAACGAGTTCAGATTTTTTGTTGTGGGGATATATGAAAAATATTGGTGGTGTGGTAGATATGAAACATATCTGCACAAATAACACCTGAAAATATCAAAACATTTCAACCGATAATTTATTTATGTATTGAAAATGATATTTAATCAATAGTTTTCTTTTGTATTAAGTTTATGATGAAAATTTGAAGACATGTATTGAATAGGTTAATTTTTGTTTTGTTTCCAATAAATATGAAGCAACATCCAATGCACCACTGCCTACTTTTCAGGAATAAATTAGACAAAATTAATATCTGAAATTAGTGTCATGATGTCAAAGCTACCTTAATTTAACCAAATTTTTAATACATAATTGATTTTTGCAAAGGAACTAAAAGAGATAGCCATAGGACACCTTAATAACATTTAAAAGAGAAATAAAACTAAAATCACATGGCAATGTTAGATATACGGTGTTCTATTTAAAATAAGCAAATTATTGAGCATTAATGGTACTCACAGTTAAAGGTAAAATTTTAACCACCCTGTATAATTTTTAGAAAGCATCTTTATTTTAGAATTATATGCAATGGTTGTGCTAATGAAATAATACAACTTGAAACACGTAACTCGAATACGTACGCCAGGTACTCAGTCTAAATATTGATCTACATTTTCAAAAATTGTTAAATATCTCAGAAAATGTTGAACCTAGTATAGGGAATATAACAGTAACTTGCCTTTATTTAGTCTGCGTCATCGAAATGTGCAATAATATACATGGTATTCCATTTAAATTGTGATAATTTTGATGTATAATTTTCTTTTGGGGCACCCTGTATATTTCAAAATAATTTTAGAACGTGCTCCTAATGGACTTACACATGCTCCAACAAAAAGATTTTAAATATGTGTTACCGTTTTTTATATATCGACCGAGGCGAATGTGGTGTCCCAGTCTGTATATTCAGAATTTTAACCAAATCGAACGCACACATTTTTCCACACCTACACCTTTTGCGATTTCGAAGAAAATCTCGACCTCTTCGATTTCCATGAAATTTTGAATATATGTATATGTAATTGATCATGCTGAATGCGGTAACAGCGTCGGCAAGTGCATTCCAGTAGGAACAATGCCTAGCGGCAAGTTCAGTAGATGCTGCAATAAGAACTCCTACACGTTGGTTCTGGACTTGTGGACGGTCGTTTGCTGACACCTCTTGCTAATTTATCAGCTAATTCTTTGCATCTGAGTCTAGAATGGCTTGACATCCATTTTAGTGTAGTGCAGGGATGCCAGCCAGTTTTTCTAGCTTTCCATGGCAGTCAAATACCGCCACATTCTTCGAGAATTAGTAATATCTCAAAGCAACTTTTTTTCTACTTAAATCTAAACTCACCTGGGCAGCACGAACAATGGCATTTTCGTCCAGGCTGGAGCTTATTTTTTCAGTGTTTATTCTTTCAGTTCTATCGCTAAAGTGTGCGAAAATCAACCGGGCCGATTTAAAGCCAGCGTTTCTTAAGTTCTATTCACCCAAGAATCATTTTTTTTAGACTTGAGAAGCTGGTTGAGTTTTATGTGCTTTGGTCCACTTTTTTATCATTTCGGTTTTAATATTTGAAAGTATTTTTCCAATATATTTTAATTTTTCATCGATGCTAGGCACCAGTTTCCAGTTTTACAGTCGAATAATCTAAAAGAAACATTTTCCTCTATATGTTTACTAAATGTCGATCTCAGGCGGTTGTTTATGCTTTATTTTATAACACTAATGTATAAGCTACAAGCAAAAATTAAAGAGAAGTGCTTTGACGCACCCATGAGCACAACGGCGCTGAAACAGTGAAAGGACGAAAGAGATCAGTTATTGTTAGTAGATTAGTCCTCTTACTCGGTAGCCCATCGCTATTTTGTACGATGGATTCTTTAACCGCCTGTCGGACGAATTCCTATATGTGTGTCCCCTCGGAGAATTCAATCCCAGACTCCAGTGATCTTTCACATCACTAGGTAACCGCCTTACTATTGCGGCTATCAACTCTTGCAGTGTAGTTTTGTTTATGCAGGTGAATAATAAAAAATCTGTTTTCCCATTTAAATTAATTGAACACAAGTATACATATTTGCTATTTGTTCGAGGACATAGAAATATGTACCATTTTTGTTATTGAATTTTATTTGCTAAGTATCATATAGTTCTTGATACAAAAAAGGCTAACACGCGTGATTAGAACATTATGTGTATCCATTAGTCGTAGTTATTTTAAACAAATCTCAGCAGATGTCTATTTAAATTTACAAAAATAATCTCTCTGTCTAACTTTTTATTCTTTGCGAGCACGAATTTTAACAGGCTACGCTTCGTTAATTCTTCATCCTTTAACGTGGTTAATAATCACTTATTAATCCAATACGTATAGAAGAAACCCAAGCTAACATTCTAGTCTATTATGATTAATAAATATTTTTACATATTTTAACGTTTACTACTTTTTCGTCTATGTAGATGTCGTAGATTATTCAGTGAATGGCAGTTCCGGACCGTGCCGTGTTTGATTGACATTAAGCTCCGACGAACGAAAAAAAAAAAGCTGTACGCCCGAGCGCTTAGTTCCCGAGGCCGAAAAAAAAAAGAGGAAACTACATAAATATTCATTTTATTTAAACAACGGTAGTCCACTACGGTTTGTTGGTAATCCGTTCGTCGAAAAGAGTTCCATATGTCGGCGAACATAGCATTTCAATCGAAAGTATTCTGTGGCTCTTGAAGAGTAGTTGTTACCATTAATGCTCCGGCAAACACCATGGTGTCTGTTCGTGTTTTCCCAGCAATTAACGAAATGTATTATTCCCGATATGGCCAGTATCTTATCCAGTTTTGAACATCTGTTTCGAACATTTGTCAATTGTTTAGCTCTCTCTACCTTCTAGTCGAGTTTTTAGGCCGATTCAATGGGAGATTGTCTCCTTCTGACCGAATCATTACAATTTTATTGGCATATGAATACACAAGAAAAAAATGTACTGCTTGATGGGTGCATATGTTTGCGAATATGTAAAAATAATCGGATAATCATTATTGAATGTGGTTTTCTGTTTTTCGTGCAATCCACATTGGTGGTCTAACCTAAATGGAATCCTTATCGAAGGTCTGCTGTATTTATGTAATTTTCCATTAAAACTATTATAGCTAGGTAATACGTTTTAAAATATCTCAATAAAAATTTTTTTTTCGGATATTTTGTTTTGTTCTCTAAAATTATTTTAAATTTTCATTTAATCAGTGAACTGGATAATCTGGTGATCTAAAGGAAACGTTTTGCAACCACAATGACCTTTGTCATTATTCCAATTTAAAATTTTGTGCCTTAAGCATATTAAAATGCAAAAATCATAACTATTTTGTAAAAATTTGATCAATGATGCAGATTAAGTTACTGTCTTTCTTATCTATAATGTGAGTAAGAGAGCATGTCTACCAAATTAATTCTTTCTAATATCTGCAATTGAAAATTGTTTAACTAACTAGGTTAAATACTATTCTAGTAGTAATAATTACTAATTATTATTGAGTATTATAGATTGCAGCTTAACGTATCCAAAATCTAAGTATCGAATGTAATGTCTAACTCGTTAAAAAGAGCACAATTAATAGTAATCATGTCATATGAGAGTCCAGATCGTGTACGAGACACAGCAGACTATAGAACCAGATAGGTCGGCCCTCATTGATGTTCTAGGAAGGATGGACACTACTTTAAGCGATTTGAAGACCAATGTCAATCAATTGAAAGCGGATATGAATGATATGCTGTCTCGAGTAATTTCTTTCTTATTGTTAGATAAACACCAAATTCTTAACCAAAATCAGCATGGTTTTAAAAGAGGAAAATTTACGCTCACAGCACGGCAATCGAAGATGAGGAACTTCGATGTTCTTTTCTATAATTTTAATAACTTTTCAGCATTCATGATTTTTATTTGGTTTTTAGAATGTCCAAATGTCCTGGCCCAGGATCAAAATCTATTTTGGGGTTTTGAAAACCGAGAGAATTGAATAAGCTCTTTTTTGGCTCTTTCTTGGTTGTTTTTTGACTTCTGTATACGCCAGTTGACTTAGTTAGGTATCTACAGTGTGTCCCCGGATAGGTGAAACGACTCTTATAAATGAGACATAATTTTTGATTTAAATTATCATTTATTGGGGTTTAGCCCTGCTTGGTGAAAGACTAATTTCTAACATATTTTCATGGTTTGAAAAACAAGTCGGCCTTGACAGTGAATGTAAAACTATTTTCGTTGCAGGTAAAGTACCTCTCCCATTCATAGTACGTCAAAATATTACTAAAGAAAGTTATTTAGAATGAAAAGCTATGGCTATATGCAAATTGTCAAAACAATCGGCCTACTTTGATGAAATCATTCAAATTAATTGTTTTTCGATATTGATATTCTTTTATTTTGAATAAATATAATCCAAACGTAATGATTATGTAATACAATTTATTGGTTTAACATAATCAAATTATTATCTAATTAATACGAATTTAAAACATTAACTTAAGCTAATGTACCAACAATAAGCTGTAAGGGCAAAGCACCTTTCCCGTTCATAATAATCCAAAATGTTACTAATTGTAAGCTAACTTTTTCAGAATGAAAAGCGTTCGCCGTAAGTATGTAAATTTTTAGAATGATTGGCCATCCATGTTTTATGAAATCCCATACTAATTCATTTATTTCTAATGGTGCCATGGAATGACAATATTGTTTCCCTAACGATAGTAATCTGTCAAACTTGTCTGTCAAATAATAGTTTATCATTCGTAATCTGCTCTCTAAACTGTTTTATGCATATAAACAATGTTAACCTTAGAAGAAAGAATGTTTGTGATTCAGTGTTATGGAACCGGCGACAAATCCCTAAATACGGTTATTGCTTAATTTCGTACAAAATATCCAAATGCGGCAATTAACAAAAGTACTCTTTGGGGTTTAATAAAGAGATTCTTCACAACAGGGAGTGTTTCCTATAAGAAGAAAGACAAGAAAACGTACAATGAAAATGATGCAGGTACTTTGGTTGGCTTAAATTCAATAGATGAAGCTCCCACGATCTCTTTAAGAGAGAGAATTTATAAAGCAAATATAAGCGAATATATCCATACAAAGCCTCAAAATGTTTGGGCAGGAATACTAGGTGATTCCATTGTTGGGCCAATTTTCTTTAGAGAAACATTGACTGGTGACCTTTATTTAAATATGTTAGAGAATACCATCGATCCCCTAATAACTGAGGAAGTGGGAAACCAGCTTGCTGCAGAAGGTAACCAAATCCTCGATGAACACGAATTGTTTTTCCAGCAAGATGGTGCTCCTTCGCATTATGCTGCAAATATTCGTTACTGGCGGAACTACAGATACGCAAATCACTGGATTGGTAGACGTGGAACGATTGAGTGACCTCCGCGATCACCAGACTTGACAAGTCCTGACTTCCTCTCGTGGGGTCATTTAAAGTCAGCAGTTTATAAAACTCAACCAATAGATTTAAATGATTTACGTCAAAGAATTATTAACGCGTGTAGAAATATTCCACGGCAAACTTTTGAGAAAGTGAGACAAGAATTTGAAAACCGGCTTTAATACTGCATGGAGAACAACACTGCACATTTTGAACAGTTATTGTGAATGTTGTTATTTATTTTTATTATTAATTATTTTCAATTGTTTTTAATTGTTATTGTCACATTAAAGACTTACTGTTCGTATTCCAAAACAAAACTGAGTACTATTTGATGCTAAATTAAACAAAAACTGAACAAGTGATACACCACCGTAATCCTATTGAAATAAGTTTTCATTTGAGGTGCCACACGATGGGTCATTCCATTTAAAATTTATGGGACGGGGAGGGGGGGGGCGGAAGTACCCGTAGGGGTAAACCTCAAAAGTGTAATTCATATGCCAAATTGTTTCTCCCTTGAATTAAAAGTAGACGTATTTTTGGAAATTGTTGAATTTCTTATAGTTTCTGAAATATTTGAGGTGGGTCGTTTTCAAAAAATCAGCCCGTATATTGACATTTTTGACACTTACAGATGTAATTTAACCTAGATTTTTAATAAATGTGTTGCAGGTGAATCGTATACAGTATACGGTGGTATGTTCACATGTTAATCTAATGCAAATGTAATGTGTGTAAATTTATTATCCTGGTTCATTAAAAAATGCCATTTTGGGGTATCGAAAAAAGAACAACCTTTTTTAAATAATTTTGGCAACATTTTAGGACTTATGATTGTTTTTTTGGTTTTCAATGTGCCCAAACCATTTCCCAGAGATAAAAATCCATTTTTGGTCGTTGAAAATTGAGAGATTTGAACATTTTTTCAGCTATTTTTCGGCTGTTTGTCAATCCAGAAATTGAAAGTTATATTGAGGTCACTAAACACAAGAGATTGTTGTAAAGTTTTTGTTTACTTTTAAGATAAAATTTATGAACGATTTTTGAGTGATTTTGAAGTAATTATGCTGGATTTTAGGTGATTTTCAAATACGGAAATAAAAAGTTGTTTAAGTGTATCAAAAAACAAAACCTCTTGTGCTTGGACACAGGGACTAAATTCATTTCGTTAACTCTAACCTTGGTTTTCAAGGGGAGAAGTCAAAATAGTATTTAATGCTTTATTTTTCTCAGCTAATTTGTTTCTAATCTTCCTAGGGAGTATCGTCTCTATTAGGTTTATCATTTTCTTCAGTGTTAACCGCCAAGTACTTACTATATATGTTATCATGGGTTTGACTACTTTCGTTATCATCTTGGCTTTTATGTTCTTATCCATTTCGCTTTTGTCTAGGAATGTCGTTTTATGTATATTATATTGACGATCTTCCTGCTTTCTTATTACATATTTTCTGCATTTACAATCTGTAAATAACTTTACTTTCTGTTCGGATAATACGATGATTTCCCCCGAAAACTAAAACATATTTATTAACTATTAAGAAGCACATAATACGTATTACATTCAATAAAAGCTATGCCGTACACATACATATGTCCCGTAAAACTGGATGAACTAGCCGGCTAGATCGTTAAGTAGGGATTTTGTGGTGCCCGTTTTCGATTTTATTACTTAATATAGCGGTGAGTCTTTAAGACGAATTTTTCACTGTCGCCTAGCCATAAACGTCAATTAAAGTCGTTGTAAACATAGTACAGCGTCTAAGAGGTAAGTTACGACCGTGAAGGAGCTTTGTCCTCTGTTGCTCGTCCTAAGTAGCTTGTTATGTTTTTCATCGGCGATATTTCGAGTTGATTTATTCTTGTTACGAAAGAACCAGTATAACGTCAAAGTTAAATATTTAAGGTAGTAAAATTCTCTTTATAGTTTAGCCGGAAGTTCAGGTCAGAGTGGCAGGTTACATCCCAAGAAGTGCTCTTGTATTATATATATATATACACATTTAGATTGTACAATTTAGATACATATATGTAGAAGTTGAATTTCTACTTTCTATACTATAGCGATTGTTTTCTTCAGCTTAACGTATTTAAGACCGTAAATATACATAATCACAGACAAAGAAAATCGAAAGGGGCCTTCGGATACCGGTTTAAAAATAGGCCCGGTCGTCACCGGAAACATGTGTTAACTCGTTTATCTTGTACCGAATCTGACACTCAGTGAAATGGATGGATCGTAATTATCGATTTATCCGAGTTTCACACCCAATTAACTCATTTTCTAGCCTATAAATCATAATTAAACGTTTGGCAATGTGTGTATACAAACACCTATAATGATACACATTCCAGGTTCTCGGTTTATTTTTTCATCTGTTCTCGTTCGCTTTTTTTTTTTCTCTCACTCCTGCCCCGCTGTTTAGGTTTCTAGACTGTTTGAAGGCGATTCTGTCATGCGAACTAGTAGTTACGGTGGAAGCCGGTATGGAACCATAGGTGTTCCAATTATTCAAGCGTTGTGAGGTGAGTTATTGGACTTGAATCGAATTTTGATTTTGTAATTATGTTGTTGATTATTTATGTGAGTTCTCTCACATTGCAGGAGGTGCTATAATATATTGATACTTAAATTTATGTAATAAGCGTCTTTTAATACGTACTAGGCTAGTTAGCATGTGTAATTGTTTGGAAAACGGTTATGTAAGTGCATATTCTAGCTGTACCTACACCCTATGGTTAGCAATAAATTATTACCCTACAAGTAATTTGCAAAGCTTGATGTACACCCAGATTTACAGAATCTTTTCCACGATAAGCCGTTTCTGGTCCCATTGCTTCGCAATCGTAAAGTAACGGTTCCAATTCTGAGTTCGCAAAATTGACTGGATTAACTTTCTCGTCTTCTTAATATCCTACACTAAGCCTTAGCTTCTTTTTTTTTGTTGTGTTCGTCCAAGAGTTGTATTCCATAATCTAGTTTCCTTCCTAGGCTGGCCTATCGGGTCGCTAGAAAGTTAGAATTATCAATAGAGAGGAAGAGAAAGAGGGTTCAAAGCAACAATTCAGAACGAACCTCTAACAACATGAACACGAACTAACGAACTGAGTTCGATCAGGACAGAAATGGAGCAGAGGCACTAGGCAAGAAGTTTTGTGCCACCATGTTACATATTTTCCATAATATTGCAACCATGATAGGAGACTACTGTTGGTATTTAAAGAGAGACGTCCCTGGATCTGTGCATCTGTATAAAAGTGTCAATTTCCCATTATTAAATACAATCTAGTGCACCTGCGTATATCTAAGACAGCTGCGTGCCAAGAAAGGACTGAGGAAATCCCCAAACGCAGAAAAGAGAGTATCAGAAAGACGAGAACATACACTAGGGACGCCAATCGAATTCTGCCCGAAGTGAGGCAGCAAAGGTGGGACGATTATAATAATAGCAGGAAGAAACTGAAAGAAAAGAGCCTGCTGGCAATCCCTATGTGAGGACATCGATAGAGATATATGAGCGAAGGCTACAGGAACGTTATGAAGGCTGCTCAGCTAGACCTTAGCCGACTATGCGGGCTCTGAAGAGTGTGGTAAACCAGCTATGCCCCAAACATCAACCGGTGAGATTTAATAGACGAAGAAATGTCAATCTCCAAAAGATTACTACGATGGAGTTACAAGCTGAACAACCCTAAAATATTCCATCAAGATAATTAAGTTGGTAGCCCAGAAGAAGAGGTAGATTATACATTGACGCTATACACCCAGTTGTTAGCCGATGGAACTTTTACTAATGGAAAAGGGCTAAACTAGTACTGCTGCAGAAGAACGCAACCCCAGCGCATACAGCGCAGTTTGCCTCCTAGACTCAGAATGCAAGTTATACGAACTGATGAGAGCCAGCAGGCTGAAAGAATAAATGGAAAGCCGGCAGACAATAAATGCCATTGGAGCAGTGATAGAGATGGCGATGGAGGCAGCAGCTTTCACTCACCGGCATCGAAAACTTTGTAGAGGCATCACCTTGGACGTTAGAGACGCGCATCCTGGCAGAATATATTAAGAGAACTTCTAAGGAGAGGAGTGCACGAGGGATTGATCAGTATCATAGCCGACTACTTTGCAGATAGAGAGCTGATTTTGGAAGCTGGAGATAAAAGCAAAATATTACGTCCTACTAGTGGGATCAGTCCTGAGGCCGGTTCCATTTAACGTGGCATACGACGGTGCCAGAGGAGGTCAGACTCATAGGATTTGCGGATGATCTAATGGTAGTAGCCACAGCAAAGACCGAAACAAGGCTTACGAACATAGTGAACACGGCCATACAGAGAACATCAGGTTACACGGAAGAAAACGACCTCCAGTTACCACTGGAAAAAACTGAAGCAGCAAACTACAAAGAGAAATACTGTCCAAATAGCATTCAACGTTCGAGGAACCTCCTTAGACACAAGTAAAAGTATCAATAGATACAAAACTCACGTTTCCTCAGCAGCGAAATAAGACCATTAAAAAGGCAGAGAGGACAATGTCCGCCTTACTGTGCCTGATGCCGAAGAACCCTGCGGCCATGAATCTATTGCGCTCCGTAGTTTTACAACTTCCTGAAAAGGCTTAGACAAAAGTCGCAGTATCTATTGGACAGCTTCCTTACTACTGCAAGTGTCAACTGCTCTACGCGGAGTGTTTAGTTTCTACTGCCATTGATTGAATGCCTCGTAAAGGTGCAGAACGTAAAAAAGTGGCTCCATGAGGAATGAGACACAAGACTTAAGTTATACAAGTACTTTTTGTGCTGGCAGTGTTCGGTTATTACATCAATAACTTGCATCAAGTTCTTCCTACTGTAGGTAAGATAGTCAATTCCTAGTTTCCCCAAAATCGCAATTTCCTGTCTATAAACAGTTTAGTTTTTGGCATAATCTCCCGATATTGGTCTGGAATAAAAATGTTCCGTGATTTCTCATTAGTTTTTCAATACGACCAAAATCTCGATCGCAATCGAGGTAG
Source organism: Holotrichia oblita (assembly GCA_023690525.1). Lineage (NCBI taxonomy): Eukaryota > Metazoa > Arthropoda > Insecta > Coleoptera > Scarabaeidae > Holotrichia > Holotrichia oblita. Next base: position 24,764,947 of record CM043015.1, on the reverse strand, counting down.
CTGTGGCCAACTTCCGAAAATTTTTGCCCTATAACTGCAAAATACCTTTTTAGTATTAAATATGTACTAGTAAAGACACAGGATGAAAAAGTTCTTATTTTGGCCTCCACATGAATCAGGCCAAATTATTAAGTGATCGATATCAGGATACTCTCTTTTGAGTAACTTGCAGAACCGTAATAGACAACTTCCGATTTCATTATTGCCTCTGTTGGCAATGTCTTCTGTCCAATTAAAAAAATACGACTTGTGACCACAATGAGTAATATGCAGTGAATACCGAAGTTGTAAAACCACATTTGCCTCTAGTAGAAAGCCTTGGGTGTTAATAACTTGGGTAATGGCATGGTTTGTTGTAAATCCATTGTAATGTACATATTACAACATTTATTTTTATCACTTTTTGGTACTTGCCTATCTACTTTTTGGGAATTAAAAGCATATTCCCAGTTTTGTTTGTGTTCAACCAGAGTTGATGTAACAAAAATATGAGAAAACACCATTATCCACTAAATAATATGTAGTAACGAAAATATGGAATCTGTGTTTATTGAAGACTAGATTTATATCTGAGGTGCCCAAAAATGCATAAAATCATTTTTTGAAAGAAAGTGACACATCTTTATTCACTTATGTCTTCTATTGTTTACTAGGAATATAAATTGATTTCTAAAGCTTGAATAGTAAGCCTTTTTTTATTAGGCTGCAATTCTCAATATTATAAAACTATTCCTTAACATCATACAAACTTTATTAACTTCACCATCAATAATGATCTTGTCCGTACTGCATTCGTTTGCAATAATAACGAACCCAATACTAAAATATAAATCCATACTCCTATAAGCTATACGATGTTGCATAATTGAAACCGATGACAACGGAAATTTTTCCTCTCGTTGAAGCTCGTAGCGACGTAACTAGAACTAAATTATGAAATACCGTCAGACATCCATACAAACAGGCAGACAGACAGACTGAACTCCGCATCCACCAAAAGCGCACACGGTTACGGACATATACATACAAATAAAAGCTTCCTAGGGGCAACATTACTAACGATCCAGCATGTAACCAGCGAGGTATTGATAAACAAACTGGTCCCGGGGCCAAATTAAATGCGCTGCTGTGTTACCGGCGACGAGAGCACAAAAACCTAGCGAACATGGCCCCGATGCTCCTACACAATGTCGGTACAATAAGAACATCTTATATACGCGTAACAAGTAGGCCATGGAGGAGGGTTTTCGTCAAAGAGTATACTGCTTCATTAATACGACGCTCGGGGCGTTCGCGACCGTTCGCTTCTCCAGCGCTTCTACAGTCACTTCTGTTATTCCTTCCAGGATGGTGTTGATGTCTGCTACTACTCCTTTTACTCATCCCTGCTGAATCGCCTGTTGTATGCGTTTAGCTGTATAGTCAACGTTTGCTGTACAACTCGAGTACGCTTTCGTCTTTGTAATGCTGGAAATTTAATTATTCGTTTAAGCATTGCTTAAATTAATATGCTTTCGTTTGAGATTCAGCAGCTTGATGAGGATAATGAAATAGGTGAAAGGTTTCAATTGAAATGGAAAACAAGAATAGTAGTTAGTTTATTGCGGGGTGACAGGTGATTCACATGTTTAGTTTAATACAGATAAATTGTCCCAAACGATAGAGATTTTTCATGGCTGTTTTAGAGAATTGCCGTCTGTATGGCCTTCAAAACTCAATATGTAAATATGGGATAAAATTTTTGTCTTAGTTGTAATAACTAATTCGCGTGGAAATGGCATCTGAAAAACCAACAGCTAATCCTGAAAACTCTATTCCGCCACGGTCACTAATCTAACAAAATTAATCTGAGAGAAACCTTTCTAATTTTTTTGCCTGTGGTGGGTGCTTCTTTGTTGAGCATTCTGCGTATATCGAAGGTTATGCTTAGGTTTCAAACAATTTTTTTATAAACCTGCCATTTATGAGTTCGTACAAAATTATAACATTCGAATATATTTATCGAGACAAACAAGAAAGCTGCGAATGGAATGGTAAGAAACTAGTTACACGGTTTCTACATTTGTTGAGTGCACCAGTTCCGTGAATGAACCTGTATATGGGTGGTCTATATACAGGGTCATTCACGGAACTGGTTAGTTAGAACTTTTTGATGCACTTGAAATTCCACATTTCTGAAACCTGGTATCATCTGGACTCATCAGCAAAATAATTTACGCCATTGTACCACTTCCGGTTTACCGGAAGTTGACGTCAACTTTCTTAATTTAAATAGCATGGTATTCTGCATCAAAACTTAGTCAGCTGTTTTTAAATTATTCAATTTTTTTCAAATATAGGGTCAATTGCAACATTATGTTCAAAATTCTGTATTTCTGAAGGCATTCCAGCTAAAGACTTCATATTGGGCATGTTATTAGCCGAAATAACATAAATCAAATATATGTTCTAAAATTCATCATAGCTTATACAGGGTCGTCCAAAATTAACGTTCATTTCAACCAAGTTCACATCGATGAAATTCACTTTTTTTAAGGAACAGCCTATATACTATTGCATTTTTGAATACATTAATAATTCTCTATAATTCCTTTATTAGACATATTAGCTTGTATTTTTTATGGTTTCCTAGTTTTAAGTACTTTTCTGGTGAATGTCCGAAAAATATGCTTTTTAATTTATTTAAAATCTTAGTAATCCTTGAGTGTCAAAATAATTGATATTGCATTTGTACAATAATTGCATATGTGTAGTTTATATAATAATAATAATAATATTTGTTTATTATTAAAACATCCCATTTACAAAAATTTTACATAGGTGCCTTAATTATAGATAACAGAGGATGTTATAACAAAGGGTTACATTCAGTTCTTTCGATTGAAAGTAACTGTTTTTCAATGCAACCGAGTACATTATAAAAAAAGCAACAGTCGCACGCAGAATGTCAAAAAGAAACTATAAAAGACTATTAAATTGTTGGAACAGAGAGTACATCAGTAGAGAAAGAATACAATGTTAATATGTATCAGGCGCTAAGACTAAATTATCGAGCTCAGAATCATGTCACGCGCAAGTCGCTTAAATGAATATAAGGTAAGACCAGACAGAGACACGGGAAACACATTATAGAACCGAGCAATATTAAAAGAAAATGACCGCTCAAACATGGCTGTGCGGTGAAAGGGGGGAGTAATAAGGTGCGGGCGGCGAATGTTAATGTTGTGGACATCACTTCTAAAAGTTAATCTAAGATAGAGATATGGCGGGGATTTCTCAGTGAGAATGTTGAAAAAGAAAGCTAGGAGATGTAGGTGACGACGATTTTTCATGTTAAGCCAACCAAGGTTTGTGAGACACATGTTGAAATTTTCTGAGGCCAAAAATAAATTTAATAGAAGCATTTTGAACCTTTTGTATTCTTTGTGAGGTGACAGCATCGAGACATGTACCATAGACCACATCACAATGATTAAAATGAGATAAAACCAAACTATCACAAAGAAGACGTCTATTCGAAACAGATAAAAATTTTCTGTGCGTATACAGGTGTTTTAAATTACTATAACTTTTGCGAATGCACTGGGAAATATGATTTTTAAACCTGAGATGAGAATCCATGTGTAGACCAAGATTTCTGGCAGTTTTATCGATGGGTATGCGTTTATTATTCACAAAAATAGATAGCCTAGAAGACGCAAATTCAATATCAGTCCTTCTCCCAAATACCAGAGCAGATGATTTATTTGCATTAATATTCAGACAGTGCTGCTCAGCAAATCTAACAATGCGGGCAAGATCAGAGTTAATGCGATTATTTGCAGTAACTATTTCAGAGCGATCGAAAGATAGATAAATTTGCGTGTCATCCGCATAACAATGATACAAACAGTGTTCCAAACAGTCCTGGAGTTTGGAAGTATATAGAGTATATAGAAGGGGACCCAGAACGGATCCTTGTGGAACACCACTGCCAACCAGAAGAGAGTTAGAAATATACCCAGAAAGCTCAACCTCTTGACTGCGATACGATAAATAATCTCTAATCAGCAACAAAGCATCACAAGAAAACCCAATGGACTCAAGAACAAGCAAGAGTATCTCATGATTCACTGTGTCGAATGCACGCGAAAAATCTAGAAGTATAAGACAAGTAATCTTCCCTTGATCAATTGCATAGAAGATATCATCGCAAACAGCTGCCAGCGCAGAAGCGCAACTGTGCTTAGGACGAAAGCCGGACTGATGAGCAGGTAAGGCTTGGATTGAGTCAACGTAACGACGAATCTGGCCTTCAAGTAATTTTTCAAAAACTTTAGAGACAGCACACAAAATATTGATTGGACGCAGATCGGCAAGTGTTTCAGGCTGATTCCTCTTAGGAAGCGGAACAATCCGGGATTTCTTCCATGCAGAAGGAAAATGACTAACACCAATGCACGCATTAAAAATGTGTGAAAGGAAAGGCAATACCTGAGGAGAGCAGAGTTTAATATTATCGACACTGATCCCATCACATCCAACGGATTTGGAAGTCATTCTGTTAATGACCTGGAAAACATCGTCCTCGGATACTAGATGGAAGAAGAAGCCATCATTTTCGCTGGAAATATCACGACTGGCACGGTTATAAAGGTTGGAAATATGAGGATCCACGTCCAAGGCAGCAGAAGAAGATGAAGCAAAGAAAGTGTTGAGTTCATCGACATTTGAGAGATTTGGTGGCAGAACACTGTTATTACGAGTCGGTAAAACATGGAGATCCCTCAGCTTGGACCACAAAGATTTAGGGGAACCAGTAGTAACACAGTGGTCAAGATAGGCCTTCTTCTCCCGTTTTATAGCACTAGTGGTCAAGTTTCTAAGCTGTTTGTAATACGCAAAGTGTTCGGCTTTACGGGTAGATTTGAATTTGGAAAAAGCTGTATCCCGGAATCTCTGCATCAATTTAATAGTGTCCGTCACCCAGGGCTTGCGGGGACCTTTAATCGTGCACATCTTACGTGGAGCGTGCTTGTCAAGAAGAGTGTGAAAGATATCATTCAAGATGGAAACCTTGCAGTCTATATCATCAACATCAAAAATTAGACAGAATGGAGCATTAACTAGGTCAGCATTAAATCTGTCGTAATTAAAGCAAAATAACAAATAAAATACATTATAGAAACTAAACGACATTTTAGATTTATTTTCCATTCATGAAGAATGTAATAGGATTATGAATAGTACATGCACAGCATTTGACGACAGATATTCAATTTTTTGCAAAGTGATCTAAAACAATATCATTACAAAAACTCAAACAAGAAAATTAAACGAAATAGCGTTGCAAAAGACAAAATTCAATATGATCAGATCACGATGACATATAAAACAAACTTAACCTATTCCTTTGCAAAGCTTTTTTGTTTAACATTATTTTTTGGCTGCTTGTATTGATATTCTTTAGGTCATTTTGCATAAATCTGGATATCTGTCGTCATATATTCGACATGTGCTACTCACAATTCTACTGTCTTCATGAATAGAAAATAAATCTAAAATATCGTTTGTTTTCCGTAATGTATTTCATTTGCCATTTTGCTTGACAGATATCAACTATGTGTACTTATAGTACAAATACAAGATCAATTATTTTGACATTCATGGATTACTGAGATTTTAAATGCATTAAGAAGGCGTATTTTTCGAACAGGAAATCTCTATAATAACTCGAAAACCGTAAAAGATAGAAGCTAATATGTCTAACAATCAAAAATGCAATAATATATAGGCTGTTCCATTAAAAAAAAAACTTTTTACACGTAAAGTTGGTTAAGATGAACGTTAATTTTGGACGACCCTGTATAAACTATGATAAAATTTAGGACGTAGGCTTGATGTATGCTATTTCGGCTAATAACATGCCAAATATGAAGTCTTTAGGTGCAGTGCCTTCAGAAATATAGAATTTTGAAAATAATGTTGCATATATTTGAAAAATATGTACTGATTAACTCAAAAACGGCTGATTTTTGACATAGGGTGTCTTACTAAGTTTTGATACGGAATTGTGTGCCCGATACAAAAATATTTTGCTGATTAGTCCAGATGATATCAGTTATAATTACAAGTTATCAGAAATGTTGAATTTCAAGAACATCAAAAAGTTCTAACGAACCAGTTCCGTCAATGATCCTGTATGTATGTGTTGTAAAAGGCAAGAAAACTTGGATTGAGTACTTTTTTTTCTGACAATCCTTCAGTGCCCGTTTTATAGTGTCTATAGCATCAGAATGGCAGTTATATACAACATAATATACACAGTCTGTCCTAGTCAATACGGCGCAGAAAACGTTTAACAAATTTTTTGAAAAAATTTTTGTACTCCTCGACTGGAATGGCCTTATATTGGTATGGAAGTCGAAGTCTTTTGGATGACCGGGATGGTATCGAAACGATTTCCTTTCATCGCCAATTTCAGTTTGGAGAATAGCCAGAAGCCGCAGGAAGCCAAATCAGGTGTTGCTATCAATATAACAATGATGCCCTTTTAATCACGAATTCACGTATTATGGATATCTTTGTGAGATGATGCATTGTCGTTCATCATTTGACCTTCTGGAACGAATTCATAGTGGAACGGTCAGCATTTTCTTGATTTTGCTCTCCTGAAAGTGTAACTCTTTCTTTTTCGGTTTTTCTGGTGATTTCCATGCTATACTTTGACGTTTTGTTTTTGGCTCGTATTGAAAACACCACGTTTCATCACTAGTTACAATAGCTGGCATGCCTGCCGGATTCCGCATGCGGATGCACGTTTTAATAATAATAATAATAATTCATGCCTTAGCATCCCCCAACAGCTTGCGCTAATTACAGGGGGCATCGGCTGGCCATGAGTTATTATTACGCCTGCGGCTGTAGACCGACTTAAGATGTAACCTTTCCGCATTTGCCGTGGAATTTGGCAAACTACAGAAAACCAAACTCAGAAAGGAAGCACCGGGGTTCGAACCCGGTACTGCCGGACTACGAGGCAAGTGTGCAAGCCACTAGGCCACGAGCCCGACTTTGACATGTTTTTGCAATTCTGAACCCTCTAATCTTTTTAGTTGTCTGTTAGAGTCTATGACACGAAGCGTGCACATAGCTCCTGTTTGCCCAAATATTCGGTCAAAATTTGATAGACTTCGACTCTTAGAAAAATTTCTTTGACTCTCATTGCGAGTGGTTTTTGGCGTTGTTGCTCGGTAATCGTCCGCAAGATCTTCACGACCGTCACGGAATCGGCCAAACCAATACAAAGCCTGTGCCTGTGCCCATGCATTCATTTCCGCACACATTTTTTTAGCGTTTCGTACGTTTCTGCACTACATTTACCTACTTTAGAACAGAATTTAATATTAAATTTTGAGATTAGTAGATGAAAGGTAGAACATTCACTTACCATAATTCACTCATAGATGTCGACCTTTGAACTTAGTCATAGACTCGTCAGTTGACTGGTAGATGGTGTCAGTTCTTTCAAATTATTGATGATGATTGACGTCATCTAGAAATTCTCCAAAATTATTGATATGGCTAGACTACTTTTAGCAACAGACAAACTGTTTCAAACAAACAAAAGCAAAAAAAATATGGGTTTCTCTGAAATCGTAATTGTAGTGATTAATCACTCTCTAGTTTGAAAAGTGTTTTATAGACTTTATAACCAGATTTGGTCTGTAGATTCCATACACGAAATAATTGTAGTGTTATATTCTGGGACACACTATATACAGTACACTCCAGAATCTATGTCTGATTAAATTTTTAAAATGAAAAGTATACCTCTATTTAAAAAATAATCAAATTAGTAACAACTTGTGTATCATTACTTGTGTATCACATGTACAGGCCCGCGCCAAGCGGGGGGTGTTGGGGTGCGCAACACCCGGGCGGCAGGTCTTCGGGGGCGGAAAAAAATATTAAAAATTATTTAAAAAGATTAAAATAATTTTTAGGGGGGGGCGGCAATTTTTACTTGGCACCCGGGCGCCGATATACCTTGGCGCGGCACTGCACATGTAGTAGTTAAACAAGGATAGCCAGTCGGTTAGTTAAACGCGAAATATGCAGGCGCGACTGTACGCATTTCTCGAATGGAAGTCGCGCTTCCGTCCTCTTCATTAAAATTTCTGAAGGCGGCGAACGACAAAGCGCGTTGCCGAACTCGGTGTTTATCATCCGACACGGAGTCCGCGATAGTGGCGAAATTTATCGTGAAGTTTTTGAAAACATTTCTGGAGTGCTTCGAGACGAAGTGATCTCCGCTGATTTACAATGAGTTGTTCGCTTGTTTGTACGCATAACTTCGTCCCGTATGGAGGGAATTTCGTCGCAAATCAGCTACTATCGACTTGCCGAAAATAAAAAATGGAATTCTCGTTTATAACACATCGACTAAAAGAAACCAGGTTTAGAAATTCACTGTCGACATCAATATTCATATCGTATTGTGTAAAATTGAAGGAATGTCAGTCGACCAGATGTGTATAGTTTCAGCCATAGTTGCCACATATTTTTATACATATTATATTAATATTTTTTTATTAAAGTAAATGTTTTAATTTCACTGTTCATACATTGCACTTTTCCCTTTATTGTTTTCATGAAGCAATTACTCAAACTCGGTAATTGTCCTGAAGTCCTGGTTCCTTTTAAGCTAGCCTTTTTAAATAGGTAGTACTATATTCTGACAGCTTTCAGAAAATTGTAATAAATGAGCATCTTTTGAACTTTTTAAATTGCTTTGACAAATTTCGAAATTCTCAAACCATATTTTCTGCAATCACCTTTAGTAATAATTGCGACTTGAACGGTTTAATTCACTGAGCAGGTAGGATCACCGCAAAAGTCTTCGGTTAAAGTGTCGCGGCGATTTATGAAACACATTATGGAAGTGAAACGCTAGCAAAAACGTACCCAAAACAATGTCAAACATATCAAGATCGGCCGGTTCGTTACATAAATCAAAGCGCGCGGATGGCGACCCGAGGAGAGTGGTCTCTTTGGGGATCCTGCATATTTATGAACGGGAAAAATGTAACGAAAAACTCGCCGTCACGATTCGCTTCTCTTATATCTGAACGGTGATCGCCATCGCGACAACGCATCGAGCCCGTTTTACCGCCAATTACATTAATAAATTAGGCATTGTGATGCCGCCAGCGTATTTAACGAAGACGCGCAAAACATTCGTGTATGTTCGTTGTATAGCTGATGGTTTTTTTATTAATGTATTACGATGATATTTGGTTCTTATTTATCTTCAGAGTTAAATGCTGTAAATTGATTAAATTGAATTTACTGTTTTTTTCTAGATAGGAATGATTGCATGTACCTATAACTAAGACGTGTCCTATAGTTCAAAACTTGGTGGGTCCAACACTTGAAACATCTATTACATTAAAAGCGACTTACCTACATTATTACTAATCTGAAAACGGTAAGGTAATAATGAAACTATTGGCCCAACATTTGAGGAGCAGACTTGCAAAACGCATTTTGTCCAAAATTGCAAATTTTCAGGAGGAGGCAAAAACTGCAGTTTGAGAACGGCTAGGGTTATCAATTTCCATTTATTACCAAAAGATGTGTATACTTACGTTAAATCAAACCTCCATTTACAACACTGCAATTATTATAAATAGCCGAGTTATTTCAAAAAAGTTTGGGACAAAATGCGTTTTGCATGTCTTGTATAGACAAAACTCGTTTTATTCTTCTCGTGTCAGAATTATTTTCTTTAGAATGTGCTGAACATGCGAAAGACCAAAGGAAATATTAATCTTTTATTAACGAAATAAAGTAACACACTCGTACAAGGTCAAAATAAGATCGTTATTCGGCACTCCTAATTGGTACATAACCTAAAATATTATTGAGCAAGGTAAACAAAAATTCTTCCCAAAACTATTAACTTGTACAAAATGTAAGCTTTACATGAGATTTATTTCCTCAGTGTCATTGCAATTGCACGGGTCATTTTCAATCAGAGGTTCGACATCACTGTCACCTGCATCGCCAACATTTCCTTCATCTAATATTGAAGCTAGCCACTTTAATTCAGGGTCATCTGCCCAGTTTGTTCCTGACAATGCAATTAACAGCTTTCGAATGCTTATTACCTTTTTTTTTCTTAATTGGATGACCTAGTTGAATATCTGGTGGAGCAAATGATTCAAAACGCTTACGAGGCTTCAAAAGAGATTCAAACTTTTTCGAATCGTCATCACTTCTGTAGAGAAGTTCAGTCTTCACCAAGATATTACAAGTTTTACCTCTTCTAATGCGAATCCGTTTTGTCGAACTTATTCCAACAATCTTTTTTAAATTATTTGTAGCAGGTTTAACATCGTACAGCGACCAATTAACACCTAGTTTTTTTACATCTCCTACTTTCGAATATAAGGCCCAGTACTCTTCTGGAGTTTTAATGGTGCTGTGGCGTTTTATGATTTTCTCTATCTGACCAAAAATTCTGTCGGCCGGTAAATAAGAATGGCCTCTTACAGGAAATATTAGTTCAATATATTTCACATTAGGAGGAGCAAAATTGCCCAGCCAATACATCAACACGTGCACAACATGGCTGTTCTTGTTTTGACCTGCACAACCATCTGCAAAAAGTCGTATGTTGGTTGTGTCAGTAGGAAATTCGCTTGTTTTCAAAAAATCTAACAACGCAGATGATATTTCTACCGCTCCTCTGCCTGCCTGATTTTCCATCCATGAATAGAAACATGGATTTTTACAGCTGATTGGTGTTACACAAAAAAAATACAGTGAAAGTTGTTGCGCATAAAAAAGCGTCTTGTATGGGGATTTCTGGCAGGAATTGGACCTGTTGGAGGTCGAAACAAAACGATACAGTATGGGGGTGTTCCTCCGCCATTATTTTGTGAAATTGCTTGGCTCTGACTTTATGCACCTGTAGTTCCGTTTTAAGTTTCGCTCTAGTCGTTTGTTTTTCAGAATTGGCTATTTGCGTCGATGTTCTAACATAAAATCCACACACGTCAGTTGCTGGACTACCAAACCCAATGTTAAAATGATTGTTGAATATCCGACTGAAATATTTATAATTCACTTTTAAGTTTTCTTCAGTGTTTTTATTGTACATTTCACAAAGCAAGTTAATGCTATATTCAGATGACAAATAAATTCGTCTGGACTTAGTTCGTCCATAGTGGCTTTCTTTGCCTTTCAATTGACTGATAAACGTTTTTACAGAATTAAACTTTTCACTGTACTTTTGAGAACGTTTATCACCACCCCTCCTTTCGCAAATTTCTCGTCCTTCCATTATTTTGTTACAAATAGTATGAAGGCGACGCTGACTAACACTATAGATTTTCATAAAGAATTTTTGGCAAACTTGCAGTCTTCTTTGATTAATTGAAACCTAGAAAAACATAGCCATTGAAAATACTGCACTTTACAGGTAAAACATTAAGACATACGGTATATTTTGCATCAAATGTGTGAGTTGCCATCAGGTTTACGGCTTCGCTTACGTACAGGATTCACTATGGACAAACAGCTGGCCAGTTTGTTGTCCTGGACAACCTTGTTGGGTTGATCATAAAAGTCTCGTCGAAGTTCAAGAACATCATCTTTTGATATGTTATTGCATTGAAGATTTGAAGCTTTGTGTTTATTGCATACGATATCAAAGCTTTCTAGACTCGGATCATGATTTGAATATCTACAATGATTTCATTGTCGTAGAATAGTAATAAGCTCATTTCAACACAATAAATAATATATTAAAATATAACCTAAAAACACATACCTAACTTTCTTCTTTCGTTCCCTCGCTGTAGTATTTTTTTACGTTTTCTACTACCTCTTTCGCTGTTACCAACAACATGTTCCCCTTGTGGAGCTTCCATTATTGCGTATTTTTAAACCACACCATCAAAACAATCATTAACTTCTCAATGAACAACGCTGCACGCTTGCACTGCATAACATAACGCGGTATGTCCACCTGCTATGGACAAAATCCATTTTGCTTGTCTGCCGGAGTTGGACAAACTGCAGTTTGTATGTCCAAGGTTATTTGTGCATTATATTTTGACAGGACAGAATTCGTTTTGAACGTTTAGGATGAGCTAAGATGATGCCTATTGTTACTGGGACTGTAACGTCACCCACATCTCATTTTCGAAAAAATGGACAAAATGCAGTTTGCAAGTCTGCTCCTCATTTATCTATACTAGGGGTCTGCGGTATCAGAAACTGAAGTTCGGTACGGTTCGGTACGGCAAATAATTCTGTACTGCGGTTCTCGGTACAGTACACGGTACTAATGATATTACATAGATTTACTGTAACCTTTTTTCTAAAACGAAACGGGAATAATTGGAAAGAATATGAAGGTAAGTAAAACTGCCTTAGTACAAGTAGTTTTTATTAATTCATAAAAATATCTCTTCAAAAATAGTATAAGCACAAGATTAAATACCTATTAAAAAAATGTTTCAAAAGCAAAACCCAAAATTTATTCTGCAAGAACTACATAGCCCTAGTAAAGTAAAATTTATTTAATGTAGAAAATAAAGGACATTTTGTACAACGACATTTTTTATGTTACAAGTGCAGTAGAACTCCAATTATCCGGATTAATTGGGACCGGACCCGATCCGGATAATTGGATAATTTTTTCCCAGAAAAAAATTTATACAAAACCCGATAAAGAACATATACGGTATTTATTATGAAAAAACGACATCAATGACAATGTTCACATTACGTAACATTGACAAACAATACTAAGAAACAGTAAAATAGCTTATTTTTTAAACATATCAGGCAGAGTCAACTGTTTGGCTGCCTTAAATCTATTTCGCGCCGCCAAGTCTCGCATCCGTTTGACGGTGAGTAGTTGCAGGTGGTCACACTCTCGTTGCCGCTCCATCCATTTAAGCGGGGTGTCTAGGCCTAAGAATGCCTCACTCGCAGTCGGCCCCTCGTCCGGCTCGTCTTCTGGTTCCGGGTCATCACTTCCTGGTGTCACAACACTTTGGACGAGTTCATCATCATCGAGAATCTGGCATCCGGGATCCGTCGAATCACATAACGTCCACTCTCCTACATCCTCGGCACTGCACTCGGAACATCCATGAATAGGAAAAGATAAACAGCAGAAGATTCTCAAATCAATGGAAAGCAGATACAAGGAGCATAAGAATTAAATCAGTTCTCAGTATTCTCAAATTAAAATAGATTAAAGGTACTTTTCAGAAATATAACAATTGTTTTATATCAATTTTTTCTGAAAATTTATCTAATTTATTAAATTTTCGTGCAGATGTATAACAAGAAAAATATTTAGACAAAGAAGAATACCAAAAAATTCTTCAGTAAATAGTTATACAACTGGAACTGGAGGTGGACCATCTGTTATAATGTTTTTTATGAGGGTTTTCAGGCTTTGACCGCGTCATAGTGGTGTACATACAGGGTTTCCACGGCCAAGTGGGACATAGAATACATGTAAAATCGGTTTTCGGTGAATATTATCTCCTAATACTACTTCATTCAAAATTAAGGGCCGCATATTATAATTGGGTTAACAATGAACATTTCCACAATCATAGTACAAAGAAAGTCATTTTAATAAAGCCAAAAAATTACTATTTTTAAATCTATTGTTCGTGAATTTTTAATAAGGCTTTTAATACGTGACTTAGTTCAAGCGTCCATGGCGCAATGGTTCGCGCGACGACTTAATAACGCAAATGCACGGATTGTTTAGGGTTCGAATCCCGGCAGATTAGTTTTATTTTTATCTCCAACAATAATGCTACAAATTCAATAACACTATAAAAATCAGAGATCTTGCAGACTATAAAACCGATTTTTTGAGGATTAAGGTAAATAATGAATAATTTTTACAATAACACAAATGATCACGTGCTATTATATTATTCGATTTTTAATTGTTACTAACGACGAATCATTTGTCAAAATAAACAACAAAACTGAATCAACATTTAAACAAAATAAAAAATAAAATTCATTTCTCGGATTCGAACCCCAAACAATCTGTGCCTTACGTTATTAAGGCGACACGTGAACGTCTGCGCCACGGCCACTTTCACTAACTAACGTGTTAAAAGCCTTATTAGGAATTCATGTACAATAGGTTTAAAAATAATAATTTTTTTTGGCTTTATTAAAATGACTTTCTTTGTACTATGATTGTGGAAATGTTAATTGTTAACCCAGTTATAATATTCGGCACTTAAATTTGGATGAAGTAGTATTAGGAGATAATATTCACCGAAAACCGATTTTACATGTATTTTCCCTATGTCCCACTCGGCCGTGGAAACCCTGTATATGCAAAGCAAAAATGAACAAAAGTACAAAAAATACAAAATTTAGTAAGCTCAACGTTTCGCCACTATCATAAGTGGCCTTTTCAGGAGCAAAAGTGAGCAGGGGCTGTCAAGAGGCCAGGGTAGCTCGACGGATAAACTACACTAGCGCCTGAAACTTTCAGAAAATTCTAGCCTTTTCTGCCCAATTTCTGCTCTTCAAAAAGCTACTTACATTAGTGCGGCAAAACGTCACTAATGTGCGTTTATTTATTTTTATTTTTATTATTCTTTCACTCTTTTTTGTTAATCTGTGGTGAGTGCTAGTTGCACGGCTTCCTAAACTGTATTGCTTACCTAGTGATCTAGTGCTTTCCTCAGAAAATTCAACAACGCCTCGCAGCGGTCTCTTGCAACACAGGACAGCCACCTAACCACTACGGAACCAGCATTTATTCTAATTAGAGATTGTATTTGCTTGTTGTTACACCTAAAATAAATTAGTTTTTATAATCATATCTTTGTTTCACCATTATATATTATCAGCTACAACTAAAGCGTTTTAAGTACAGTTTTGGAATTACTGAATTTATTTCCAAAAACCTGTGGATGCAGTTATAAAAACAAACATACATAATTTATTATTCAACAAAACATTTCAGCAATCATAGGATTAGAATTAGCCACAACTTGCCGTAATTTATGTAGACTTTATATCTACGTATAATACGTTAAAGTAATGATTGCTTTCGTGTCTGTCATTACTATTTACGATGCGAATAACAACTGCAGAACATCTTGTACATGGGCGTACGTACACAGTTCGGCACTTCGGTACTTAAGAGCTAACTAAATTAAACGTCACGGCGACGTACGTACGCGAAATGGATACGGCACGTGCCCATATGAGCCAATGAATATCGAAACGGGAACGCGTTGTTCCATTGCACGTGCCTAAATTTGTAATGAAATCAAGGGCGTGAACGTATTCATCGTGTATAATGATGTGGGCGTTGTGAATAAGGTTGCATTAGTGCAGTTCGCTATAATGTGTAAACGCAGAGGGAATATATAGGGTATTCCGAACTTTTTGTCATGATTCATGTTAGCAAAATCATGGTTCAAATCACAAATCCGACAAATCGAGGTATCTGTGGCCTGGCAGTTGTAATACTGAGATTCTGCATCATCGGTCAAAAAAAGAATTTAAATTTCATTCTTTTTCCTACGAACAAATAGATAACATCATTGTAACAGTAATTTTAATAGCATTTTAAGCGACAAATATTATTTTGGCTTGATATTTTTGTTTTACATACTGTAAAATATCCTAATACAGTATTTGCAGTACGACCACTACCAGCCTACCTGTACCTGTAGCTACATGAAATATGGCAGGAAGGCGACGACGAGTCTGCTGATGACCAAATAGAGGGTGAAGGCAATGTAGGTCACAATATAAATTTAGGCTCAACATTTCAACCAGGTTCGTCTTCCAGAGTATCGCATTTTCTAAGTCGAAGAGATCTCATCGACCTCGTTTTATATTTAAACTTGTCCAAGAAGTACGCTGAACTTCTATGCTGCAGAGTGGAACTAAAGATTTTTGTATCTGTTACGCAAATGATTGGCTATCTACATGACACAGATGACTCGTGTTTGCTTATGGACTCTTCGAAGGTAAACTTAAAAGCGGTTCTATTCCACAAAGGAAATATATAAGTTCCTCTGTGTTCCTTTGACGCACACAGCTAACATGAATAAAATGTTTCGGCAACATGAAACTTGCTTATTGAAAAAAAAAAAGTCTAACGAGGACAGGAAAAATTATTACGAAAAAAAAGCTGGTCCAAAAATTGGTCCATTTCTTCTACACATCAAGCTTGTGTTGAAGAAAAAGGAGTAGATAAAACTTGCTGTGGATTTGCATGCACATGGAATAAGTTCTCCAAAATCGGTACTGCTAAAATATAAGGCAGAAATATTGTGACATCTTGTCTTTATATAATGCCATAGAATTTAATAAGAGAAAAATATGTTCTGCAAAAAAGTTTGTGACGTTTTTCCTTGAGAGATGATATCAATTGCAAATAACTCCGGAAACACAGATCGCAACGACACCACCAAATGCTCGTTAGACGGGTCATACTTCGACCCATATTTTGAGTGTATTGATAATTGTAATTGGTGCAGTGCAGTGCTTAGAAAATGAAGACAATTAAAAAAAAACGCTCTATATTGTAATGTACACATATCCTCGGTTTGAACTCCATTTTTCACTTGACAGATGAGCATCTAGGCCTAGGTAATCTAGAAGACATAAAAAGCACTAAATTAATATTAAAACTAGCTATCTGATCTGTGTCTTTTTAATGAATATAATTACTTCAAAATTCAACGTAATAACACACATGCGAAGTATTTTTCTAAATTCATTCATTTTATATTTTAATTCAACACTCTCCAAATGACAGAGATTGTTAAACTCTTCAAGTAGGCATCATTGATATTGTCTTCGCATATGTACGAGGCGATGGCTCAGTAGCCGTCTGACGTAGAAGGGGGTGTTGGTCAGCAGAGACCTTATTATAAGTCCAGCGAACGACAAGGGCAGAAAGATGTCAAATTCAGCACAAGATGTTAAATTGTAGGTTTGAAGGTATTTAATTAATTTTATATCATTTAATTTGTACACAAATACATATAAATATTGTAAAAAAAATACACCATTAATTCTACACACAAAAGAAGAAAAACCTGCCAGTTAGAGGCATTTTAAAGAAGAAAAAGTAGGTAGTAATTAAAATGAACAACTTTACGGTGACCCTGTGTAC
>CM043015.1:23994931-24066960 GCA_023690525.1 Holotrichia oblita | reverse complement strand
CTTAAATTAGAGCAGACCTTGTTTAAGAACAAATCTGCCATAGCAAGTGTGCCACGGGCATTATGACTAGCGCCGATAGTATATAACATTTTTTTCACGAAATTCCACCAACATTTTTGTCTACGTTGGCGACATTCTGATTTATTCCCACCCCTCCATCTCAAGAGCTTAACTATCATATTCTGTTTCTACAGTTTTTATTTTCAAAAGTGGAGAATGAATCTAATTCGTGCGGAGTTAGAGCTGATGGTAGCTGCCAAAAAAAATTAACAAATATATTTACATTAAAACCATTGTGCTCCATTGCCAAAACAACCCAGCTTTAAACATTAAGCCGAAAATAATTATAGTTACTAGCAGCAACAGGTTCAAATAACCCCACATTGTGAGATTTGCCTTCAATCAATGAAAAAACTTAACAAAACGATATTTAGTAGCTGTAGAAATGCAATTGCTTTTGACAAGGAGACTGATCAATTACATTTCTGGTTTTTAGATGCAGCGCTGAACAAGTGTGAAGCAAATCCATCTGTAATATTTATCAACAATCATAGTAATGACAAATGTAAATGAGACATCTTCAATGAAAGCTACCCCATGATATTACAATACAGATTTTCTAAAAGGAGTAACATGTTAGATATCGACTGACAAACGAGTCTACAAGGAATGCGCAACTTCCACCTATATCATCAAGAAACCAAATCAGCTGCTACATGAGAACATATGATCGAAATAGCGAGAAGAATTATAAATATATTTAGCCAAACATATCCAACCCAGAATATTGAAATAAGACTTCAACAAAACTAAATTATCGGCTAATCAACCCTCACCTCAAAATCTGCTTATCTATAAAGGAAATGTCGAAAGAACCAATTCCAAAACATTAATATTTCACCAAGCCAGCCCTCCAAACAATGATTCTTCATTTTAACTCGCCTTTTTAACACTATTACTCAGATAACTTCCAAAAAAGATATCCAAAATAAATCTTAAATCCTGACAGTAAAGCTGGTAAAATTGTGTCTTGTATTATATTCTATTGCTATTATTGGTGGGTCGCTCAGGCTTCAAGCACCTCTACTCACTGCGACCTATGGATCTATAGTGGTTATCCTATCCCATCAATACCCTTCTATTCCAACGCTCTTGACAAATTTCAGGACTAATTTGGGGGCGAAGGCTTTGATCTGTTCAGGTGTTAAGCTCGTTTGTCCTAGATGCTAAAATCAGTGTCGGCTTAATGCTTCGTATTTGCAAAGCATGTGCCCCGCTGTATCAGTTCTCATTTCGCAGAATCGACACGTCTGTTGATCTACTTTGCCCATCTTTTTAAGATGCTATCATAGAGGGCAGTAGCCAATCAGAAGGCCCGTCAGAATCCTGTTTGACCGAAATGTTGTCCCCCAGAGGAAAGTTAAACTTCCTTGCTGAGCTGGCTTATAGGAACGCCAAAGAAGAGTTCCGGTCCGATGAAACACATCTCAGCGCCTTGCTTTGTAAGTTCATACGCCATAACATTTTCCTCGGCATTGCTGTGCCTTGATAGGCACATCAGGGTTACCCTGTTTGTTGTAGCTAGGTGCTTCACAATCATTCGACATTCCCATATCAATTTAGACTCAAAGTTATGAGAAGCTGTAGATGTTTGCGCCTTTCAGGTTCTTGTTTAGGTTTACCCGTGTGCAAGGGTCTATGGAGTGCATTTCCGATGTTTCTATTTGGTGTTCCAAATTGTGTCATCCATAAACCTCAAACGACCACTGGTTAATGAGCTCTGCTTTTCGCCTAGAATTCTGCTTGTGTTAGTTAAGCTCTCGTTGGGTGCCAACATTTTGTTACAGGCTTTTTAAATTAATTAAGCCACTTATAAACAGCTAACCTTACAGATAATTCAGTACAAAATCGACTAAGAAATCAATTTGAAAGATCAACAGTTGGAACTATATTAATTGTTCTTAATGTATTAATAATTCAAGGTAAAAATATATTTAAACTACAGCAACATTATCCTCCATAGCTGTTAGTGGTTCCCATAACATTTACCCCAATAGAACACAAAGGAGAGTTGTGTATTTTATATTAATATTCCTCTTTATATGCGATGTACCTCCATTCGCTATGTAGTGATTGATGTTCTTGTAGAAATAATCCATGCGAAAGTAATCTCATTCATTTGTTTACCTTTGCGTTATGCTCATTATTCGACCTGCGAAAATGAAGGTAACCCTTTCACAAATAAGGGTACTAAAAAGCGATACAAACACAGAGGCTGATTACATACGTTCCGGTGATCAGGCGGCAACGCGGTCGAAACTTTACCTAGTATGTGCCGAGGTATCACATCAATCATGGAATTATCCGATTCACTTTTAAAAGTCGCGCACACATTATTATTCTCCGCGGACCATTATTAACACATTAATATAATATTTTTACAACGGGGCGTTCCTATCAGACCTTCTGTCAGGAGCACGGTCTGCAGAAGGAAGTTTTGATAACTGGGCAGGATTTTTACATAGAGTCCTACCGAACAGGTCCGTACAACATTTTGTAAAATTTTCTTTGTTCATTTCTCCGTAGTAACCAAATCCTTTTGTTTTTGAACAAAATATAAGTGAGGCACCTGCTACAAAACCATCGTTATTAGGAGAGCATGTAAGACAATATACGAGGGCAGTTCGGATATTATTATCTCCGACGATCTCTGTGATAAATCACATACATTTTAGTTGGTATATGTTACTAAGTTATTAAGTTATAGAGCCGATTATTACAAAGTGTTGCCAAAATTTAGCGAGATTTTGAACACTTCTTAGCAACTTTCGTCACTATGCACCATTGCAATCCTGAATTAAGAGAGCAGACCATGGAATGGGGGTACAAGTGTTCACCAGCAAACATCTTTCGCATGTTGACACAATGCACACACATGGTATTTTGTTAAATATACGTTGATTAGTTCTACAAGGAACTTTTAGCGATACAAAGCAATTAAAAAATTTTACGAAAACTAAACGCAAGCAGACGTAAACTAAGAAACAACTAAAACGTTTGAATCTCAACTACGAGACTGCTGAAGAGTTTTGTTGAGCCGAAAGACTTAAAAGAATCAGAGAATACGGCCCTGTCTTCACGTACGAGTTATTGCTCCGATGTTAAGTTCGTCGAGTTAGCGCGACCGGATAAAAAGAGCTTGTGCTCGTTCCCATTCTGCACGGCTAATCGCGTATATGATATTAATATATGGAGAAAACGTCCGGGACAGATTTTAAAACGAGTTAATGCGACAATGTAACGATCTCCAGCGTCTCATTTATCACGTTTTCATAATGCTCGCGCTCGCATTCGGAACAACAATGAACTATGTTAACGACCGCAATTAATTTTAAAAATTATAACACCGGAATATCGAGGAGAAGAGAAACAGAGGCGTTACCGCATAGTTGACCGTTCTTCGTGCACATCAACCGACGATCTAGACTTTCAAACCGTTGAAACAAACGAAAGGATGTGATGGTGACGATGAAAAAGAATTTCTGACGATGATGGTCTGTCAGATGGCAGCCGTTCAGTTTTATGGTGTATATACCGCCGTTCTATATTTATAAATAAATTGTTGTCGCCTTTTTTGTTGCTCCTGACAGATATATAAAGATGACAAATGCTCGCGACGTTACACACTTCTGGGCTGGCGATGGCAGTGATTAAGTGTAGATAAATTCATATTTATTTTATTTCGCCTTTTGAGACGTGCTTCTGTTGTCTTTAGCGGATAATATTTATGGTCTACATTGTCGAGAATAAAATGTTTTCTATAGCAGCCATTTGAGAGAATGTACTGGGTTGATTTTTTTTAATTTTGAGTTGAGATGGATCTGTGCGATGCTACAATAAAAAAAAATCAAGTTCTGAATATGGTGAGATAACAAGAGTAACTACTTGATCTTTTATATTGCGACATAAACTTCAAATTCTCAAGAAAACGTTTAATATTCTTCTTGCAAAAAAAGTTTTTAGGATAATTTTTAACAGAGAAGAACTGTGTTGAAAAATTATTGGATGGTGCTTTTGCATTTTCAACAAAAAACGATATTAAGGTAATCGAGATTGCTTGGTATTCAATATTAGAAAGACACAAAATAAGGACATGATGGAAGCAAAAAGGTTATGAGTATTGGTGGAGAATCATCCATCAGCACTTACTATTCTTAAGTGGAAAACAAAACCAGAGAATCTAATCACAGTTACCCAAGCTTTTACGGTGACCAAGAGTCTCCTTCTCACATACTAAGCCAATAGTTCGATGGTATCAGGAGATAAAACATGTAGATGGCTGACAGATGATCATAATCTGTATTAGATCACCAAGCTGTTACATTAGTATACCTACAATTCAACAGATTGCTTTGGCTGATGAATTTCTTAAAAGATTCCGAAAATTGCATGTCATATCGCTGTAGTTTCAATAGAAATTTCTCTTTCTTAATTTATTTCTTCTTAATAATACAGCTTAGGCTTTCCAAGATCATTACCATTGTTGGTATTGTCCAAACTTTTTGTTTGCTTCAAATTAACACACTTTGATGTTATTATAAGGGATTTATTATAATTATTGTTATTACACTACACCGTTGTTGCCTAAGCTAAAAATTATTTTGTTAATATTGTTATGGTATTTGACAATTCTAATCATCAATCCTAACTGTCGCTTGACAGATGTGTGTCTAACACGTAGTTAACTGAAAAAAGATAAAAACATTAAATTAATTAATTAATAAAATTAATAGAATGCTTTCAAAATTATATCTTGCTATCTGATCTGTGTCTTTCTAAAGTACAATTAATAGCATTTAATTGCGTAGCATATAAGTCCAGCCAACGACAAGCACAGAAGGATGTGAAATAATCCAAATAAATTTCAATCATATATTTTAAGGTAATTAATTAACTTTATGTTATTAAAATTGTACAAAAACACACTTGAACATTGTAACAAAATTACACAATTAAAAGAAGCAAAAAGTAGATGGCAATGTAATCAACAGTTTTAAAGTGATTTTGTATACCATGAATTCTGACCGGACCTGTAGAAAATTAATCCCGAAATGACGGTTATAAACAATTGCAAATCACCAACGGTTTTTAGAGGATTATAGAACAATTGGCAATCATCGGCTATATAAACCAGTGAGCTTGTAGCAAACGGGTTCTTTAAGATAACCATTCGTCCAGAGCGTTACCCACAAGTAAAATTTTCTAACAGCGTTTAGAACTTAAGGGTGCACCGTTGAGTAAAAATAACCTTCTATCATCACAGAAAGGTCCATTAAGACACCTAGATTTCAATAAAATACAAAACCCCTACGAAGAAGACCTCCACAGCGGGTTGTCGACCAGATTCGAGTTTGCGAAGACAGAAAGCTTTCGAAAAACACACTCACACACCCTAAAATAAGGTAAATTAGTTTGATTAATTTTTAAATTCCAAAATTTAAGAAATATATTTTTTCCTTTAATATATCTATTTTGTAACCTTTATGTACTTATCATTCAATTCCTGAAATATTTCCACTTATAGGTCAATAAAACAACAATTAATTAAATATGAGTTTATTCCAAAACCTATAATATTATATAATAATAAATAGATAAATAAATAGATTACTATTTTGACACATATTAAATGTGAATTTCTCCCACTGAAGAAGTCTTTTCAACGAAAACATAATTTTATATGTTCTGGAATAAATTGGTATTTTATTAATTAATTTTATTGTCCTATAAGTGGAAATATTTCATAAAATATATATTTTTTTTACTCAGGAGGAAATCCTTCATGGGCGGTGTGTGGGGCTCCAGTATGGTGTGTGCAATGTACTGTTTACCCACTACAACCTCCTGCATTTCAAATAACTCAGACGCACCCAGAACTGTCAAAAAATACATTTCGATTTGGCTTTCTTTATGCTTTTTACTAGCTCTCTCTTGCATGTTTTGTAGGCTTCTCTGGTTTCCTCCAAAGATTTCCTATTTGTGCCCTGTGCTCTCATTGCTCTGGTCAGTTCTCTCCTGAGCTTGTTGCATTCTCTCCTCCTTGTGGCTATACTGTCATTCCACCAGTAAGGAATAGTGGCTCTGCTATACTGTTTACAAATGCTGCCTTTGTACGTCATCTGAATCAGCTTTGTGCCTCTGCTATAATCCATTGTTCCCATTTCCTGCGCCATTTTTTTAACGTTACGCCTGAAGTTCCCCTAATCTACTATTGTTTTTATGTTGGTTCTCTCCATTAAATTCCTTCAGCTTTCTCGTCTAAGTTCAACAGTTAGGGAGTCTTCGTCAAACACTCTCCAATTGACCATTTGTTTCGCAGTTCTATTGGTGGACAAAGTTACATCAATATGGAACCTCGTGGCGCCTCTAATAAAGGTGAGCTCCTTTCCTTCACTTTATACTACCATGTCTAGAGTGTGGATCCATTCCTGCCAATAATACTCTCCCTTATTATCGGTCTTTGGGACTCCCCATTGAGTATTCTTCCATTCGAATGTTCGAGAAAGGTAGCAGCACACAGAGTCAAAACTTTCCATATGTAGAACTAGATGTCCGTCTCTAACACTGTGGCAAAATATCCCAATACTTCTACTTAAAATTATAGCAGCTACGTTGGTCCTGTTGCCTTTTATCAAGTTTGCATCCTTCACTCTTTTCCTGTTTGTCTCACAAACGAATAGGATGTCGATGCCCCGATGCATAGCTGTGGCATATGCAATATCCTGTGCCGCATACACTCTTCCAACATTAATTTGTAGTATCTTCATGATGGAGATGTTTCTAAGCTTACTAGTCAGAGACCTCCCGATTTGATTCGCTGCCCTGACGGTTTAAATCTCTGCTTGCTTTTTCCCTTTTTTGTTTTATTAGCTTTCTGTATGCTGGGCATCTCATCGTACCGTTTTGGTGTCCCTCTACATTGCACGTATTACATCTTTCTCTATTTTCCTTTGGACAGTCGCTAGCGAGGTGATCGTTCATTCCACAGTTTCTGCATGACTGTTCCTTACTTTGCTCCTTGCATTCTTTTCGGAGGTGTCCAAATCTTTGGCATCTCGGAATACTTAGTCTTTCCTCGACTCTGCAGCTGACCCATTCGACATTGATAGTATGATGAAGTATAAAATATTATATTATATAAAAATTTAAGAATATTTTTTAATATAAAAGAACTATAAAGTTAAATTAAAAAGTATAAAAATATTTTTAAAAGTTAACTTCAAATAGTACTTAAAGTTGAAAATTTCTCCTAAATATAGAATTTTAAGAAAATAAACTAACTTGTGACAATTTCTACAAAGAAGTAAAGTATTGCAGTATATATATTTTTTTAAGTTAATAAATTGTATTTTAGTTTTGTCTTTCTGTCTTGTTCTGAAATTATTTTTTGTATAGAAACTCCAAAGAAGGATTGGTTCGAGTTGAGAAAGAGGCATATTAGTAATTACCTTTCAATTCCTGAAATATTTCCACTTGTAGGTCAATGAAACACCAAATTAATTAAATACCAATTTATTCCAGAACATATAAAATTATGTTTTCGTTAATAAGACTTCTTCAGAAATTAACATTTAGTGTGTTGTTGTGTACTAATAAGCTAATAACATAAATAATGGCCATGCTTCAACAAAAATGTCTAAGAAACAAATAAATCGTTGATATATCGAATTATAAATACATAACATAGATATATTAGTTAGTAATTACTTATTTAATTATTTGTGGAGGAGCTTAGACCACAATATTTTTATCCAAACAATCCTTCCTTTAAACGCACATCAAGTTCATCAAGTTTCAAATATGACAAAAGCTAACAGGGTAACAATCTTTAGACGTGGGGATTACTTTCTCGGTCAAAGTATTTTGCAATACTGCAACTGACTGTTGGTTAACGACAAATCCTAAAAAAACTGTCACCATAATATACAATTTCACTGAACTAGCAGGAGAGGTATTCATTATGATTACGATGACAATAATGCAACAAGAGTATTAACAAAAATGGTACCTTTTTGTTTTCCCAAAAGCGTATCATCTGATCCAATGGTGATTGCCTACCTGGCCTACCCAAGTTATGTGCCTTGAAACTGTCACCCACTATCTCACTGCCCGCACGAGACCGACACCTCGCGCAGAGGACCGGCAAACTGGTGGGCTCCTCTCCCCGTGCTACCCATGTTAAAGAAGTTCCCTTGTCAACGTTGGACGGGTCACCGCTGGAGACGCTTTAGCAACTCCTACCTCACATCCAACCCCACGGGGCCTAGGCCGCCTCGCGGATGGCGACTATCGGCCAAGCGTGGGAAACGGAATGTGGCTGTGAGGTACAACCAGCCCGCCCGTGAATTCAGCCTGAACTACGGGGACGGCCGGGCCGAAGCCCTACCCCAACATGCCAACCGCGCCAACTCTTTCGACCCTCCGGCGATCAAGTTTCCGCGGCAGCTACAGTGAAACCGTAGGGTCCCAGAGTCACCGAGTTGTTTTAGGATCAAACCAAATGTCTACTCCCGCCACGCCCGTTGCCCTGAAACTATGAAATCAGGGATTGGGTAGTGCAGCTGCAGAGTTTTAAGGGTCGGCGCTATAGGGTGAACGCAGACCCTATCGTCAAGGTTATATACATACATAGGTACTATTTGGCAGTTTAATTAAACCAAATCAGTTTTGGGCACTGATAATAACTCAATCCAAAGAAAATATACGGAAGAGGAACAAAACATTGAAACAGAAACTAAACAAAATGGTTGCTAGGAAAGTACTGGCAGACGACTCATACGATGATGTTCACAATAAAAAAATTTCCAACATGGCTGGAGTGTGAAGGGTGAAAAATATTTAGCTCTATTAATAAATACATCCCATCCCTGAATATTTTCTTTGAATTCCCATCATACTCATCAAAACAAAGATTGCAAATTCGACATTCTAATTTAATTCTTTTACAAGGTAAGCCTTCATCAGAGAGAGTACATGATCCTATGCAGAAATATTGGGACATGTTGCGATGCATCAAAGAAACCGTCGAAACTAGTTGTTATTGTAAGTACATGTCAGTTGTCAAAATGGATAATATAATCAGACCAGAAATATAAGCCAGATTACCGCTGCATAATAAAAGACAACATTTCATTCGCGTAGGACAAAATTAATTACGTTCGACTAATATAAATTAGAACACTACTTCATCGTCATTCGCATAATACCACTTATTAGCTGGTACCAACATTACGGAATTAATAAAGAAAATAAACAGAATAAAATTATGAAGCCGCATAACAGAACAGAAATTATAATTTCTAATACCACCCGCCGTTAAAACATTGTAATTTATAAACGCGAAACAACCCATTAGTTATAATTATATTGCATGCAAATTCGATCAAGATTCTATGCGGCTACCATCCAATTTATACACACACATAGTGGTACAGGTACAGGTATACTCCGGTTTTTTGAAATTTCGTCGTTCGGTAAGTTATTGCATCAGATTATGCCCGGAGTCGGTAGATTTGCATAATATAAATCCGGGGGTTACTTCAGTCGTCTACATCGTGAGTACTGAATCGAACACGCAACACTAGTAAAACTATGATAAACTTGTGTTCGTCGTCCGTAAAATATAGGCCAATATTTACATTCTGTTCTTGAGCACGTTATTTGTATTTTATGTATATTGTTTATACGTGTACATATTTGTGGAGCGATTTTTTGTGTCTTTATGCGTTATACACACGTAGCACACACAGAGGTTAAGGGGTACACGACGGGAAATGGTGTTTCGAATTCTGTTTATCACGCAACAAATGTCAAAGTTTTAACGTGTATAAACAGGTAAATCATGTTAAAAGATGTTGCGTGCATTAAATAGTGAAAGAATCGACAAGGTAGTAGGAATGCTTGAACTGAATTTTGTGGAAATGTTAGGAATTACAGGAAAATTCACTCAAATTATAACGGACGGTTATAATCATTTTCATGGTCGCTATTTTGCTATCTTAGCCAAATATCAAAAAAAAAGCATGTGATTTTTTACTGTGGTGAGAGGTCTGCTTTGGTCGTCTCTTTAAAATTCGTCTCATATCTGGCAAGATGATATCATCAAATGATTGTCAATCCCGATTTGCAACACTTTTATCTGGTGTTCTTCATTTCTCAGGAAGTCGCATTTTCCCTTGTCTCTTCTTCATCATCCGAAGCAATTTATTCATGTATTGTCTGTTGGACCACTATATGAAAGTCTGACAGCTTTTCAGTAATAAGTTCTTCACAATAATCATTAGTAAGCTTTCCCACATTCTCGTTACTCATATCCAAACCAATATAAACTTCCCCAAATTTCTAAAACTGTTCCATTTATACAACCTGGACATAATTTATTCCAGACGAAATTCATCGTTCTGGACGTCATTCCCTATTAAGCCTTATCTATAAAGCTATCTTAATTGGGAAGGTTGAAATGTTTTCTTCAAAACTGTCTTAAGTATAATTTCAGCATAGGATTCAAATTTAGAATAACGAAAAGATGTGCTGATGTCGTTTAGATAAATCATGAACAGCAAAGGACTACAACGAAAGTCTTGAGCCATGCCCAAGATTACATCGACGAAGCATAATACACATCCGTTTAATTTCATTGACTTATATTTGATATAGATATGATGCTATTCAGCGAATCAGATATCCTTATATACCAACTAAAATTAGTTTAATAATTAAGACATTATGATCAATTTTGTCAAAAGCTCTACTGAAATCTGTTTGTGTCTGTGAGTCCACCTGCAGTTTTTGATTCAAAGTTTTGAAGATAAGGCGAGGAAGCTACTGGGGTGGACTTAACAGATCAACCTGGATAGAAACCGTGTTATTCGAATATAATCTTATTTATTATGGTAAAATCGATTAAAGGAGCTTAGAAACGGTAAGGTTTAAATTTATAGTACACGCTTAACCCTTTGAGGCCTACCGGTTAGCTAGAGTAGCCACAAATTAAATTATTTCTTCCTAAGTTCCTACTAAGTTCTTCACTGGATCTCTTGGTGCAGAAGTAGAACACTAAACACTTTAACCCACTGAACACCAAACAAGTTTTAACTAAAACACCGACGCGTTTCAACAGCAATGCTGTCATTATCAAGGCGATAATATAACTAAATTAAAATAAAATCTACAAAAACAGGTAACCTAAAAGTTATGCACGGTCAATCCGATACGCATCATTAATTTCCGATTAACGAAAACAATGACGAATACGGTATAGGTCCATTGTCACAGTTCATTACACATAACTTATTTTTATATATTTCTAAACTTTCGAAAACATTTAGAAACTTACAATTGTTTATTTGTCTAATTAATTTAACATTCGTATGATCGATGTTGTGATCTGTTTCAAAAATGTGTTGGGCGACGCTCGATTTCTCAATTCTATTAAATCTAAGATGAGCCATATGCTCTTTGAATCTAGTTGAGACTGCTCTCCTGGTTTGCCCAATATATTTTTGATTACAATCTTTACAATTGATTTCGTAAATACCTGACTTTTCTAGAGGTTGTATTTTATCTTTAGGGTTACCGATGAGACTTCGTAAACTAGTCCCAGAACTGTAAACTATTCTGAGATCTAGCTCTTTGAAGATTTTACTCAAACCTTTAGTGATAAAGGGAGCGTAAGGGAGGGTCACAACGGGTGAAACTTTAACATCCTCTCGAAAAGTCGTAGATTCTTTCACAGTTTTCTTATAGTTAAACTTCCTAATTAACTTATAGATATGCTGAGGCTGGAAACCATTACACTTGATCGCATCTTTTATAATTTTAAGCTCTTTCTCATACCTCGCCTTGTTCAAGGGAAAAGTCAGAAGTCTGTGGACCAAAAAATTCAGGCTTGCCATTTTGTGTTGAACACAATGATGGGAGTTTGAAGGAATGTAGCGAAGTGTACTGGTTTCCTTTCTATACACGTCAAACTCTAATCTATTGTTATTTCTAATTACTAAAGTATCTAGAAAGGGTAGCTGACCGTTTTCTTCTCTTTCACAAGTGAACTTTATGGTTTCGAACCGATTATTTAATCTATTGAGAAAATCGTCAATATTACATTTTTTAGTGTCAAATATAGCGAAAATATCATCCACATACCTCAACCAAACCCTAGGAAAGTATTCGCTCTCAGATTCTAAGTTCTTTTCAAAACGGCTCATGAAAAGGTTAGCCAAAATGGGCGACAAGGAGTTACCCATTGCCGTTCCTTCCAGCTGTTCATAAAAACCCCCGTTGAATTGAAAAATGTTCTGTTTCATACAGATGTCAGTTAAGCGAATATATTCCTGGACACATTGTTGACTCAAACTATTTTGAAGCAACAAGTCCTCGAGGTATGTCAAGGTGTCTGGAATCGGTACACTAGGAAAGAGAGAACTAACATCAAATGAAATCAATACTTCACCCTCCAGCAACTGAATATTTTGAATTTCTTTAATAAATTCTAACGAATTTTTTACTGCAAAACTAGGTTGCTGTATTGGCAAATTATTAAATTCATTGGTCAGCCATTTGGAAACCTTATAAGTCGGTGCGTCAATTGCCGAAACAATTGGCCTTACCGACTTGCCAGGTTTGTGGATTTTAGGTAAACAATATAATTTAGGGACAACAGGATTGGAAACATGTAGCTTACGTCTAATCGGATTGACCGTGCATAACTTTTAGGTTACCTGTTTTTGTAGATTTTATTTTAATTTAGTTATATTATCGCCTTGATAATGACAGCATTGCTGTTGAAACGCGTCGGTGTTTTAGTTAAAACTTGTTTGGTGTTCAGTGGGTTAAAGTGTTTAGTGTTCTAAGTTCCTACTGGTATTATGAGGTAACCACCGTACTAGGTGTGTTGCCTAAACTACAAAGCATGTCTTGATACCGCTGCTGTTGACTGCTTTGGCGCATTTTTAACAGTTACACGTGGTGTTAGATTAGGTGCAGAGTGGTGTATTTGTAAAGTTAGTTTGTGGTTTGTTTTATTAAAAATTATTAACAATGGCATGTACTAATGCATTTATTTATATAAAATAGTTACTTTAGAGATTTGCTTTTTATAGTTTTACTTGAATATTGACTGTTTTTTCGATTTATTCGATGATTCATTGTGTGGTTTAGTGTAGTAACCATAAGGAACCTACGAGTATTCACAACTTACAATGGTTTTTAGGAAGATCGAAATGGTCTTATATTGATCTGGAAAATATGGATGGAAATCAAATTTTTGAGATATTGGACGAAATTCCTTCGGACCTTGAATCAGAAGCATCGAGCGTACACGAAAGTGATATCTTTTTAGATGAAAACATTGAAACTATGGAACAAATGGACGTGACATTTGATCATGAGGAGGACGACAACATTCGTGAAGTTACCAAAAACGCAACCGAACAAAATAATTACTTGCAGTGGGATAGTGACGATGAGATACCACTTTCCACTTTACAATCCAGAAACTCAGCTGTTGTGTGGACAACTGATACAAGAAACTGTACTAAATTATCAAAATTTTCCGAAGAAGTAGGACCGGAATTACCAGCCAGTGTCGAAAGTCCAGTTGACATATTTTTGCATTTATTTCCGATTGCATTGCTTGAAAAAATAGTATTTGAAACTAATCTGTATGCACTGCAAAAAAATGGTGGAAATCACAACAGTTTTGTACCAACAACGGTAGCTGAAATTAAGATATTTCTAGGAATAAATCTAATAATGGGTATTAAAAAATCTCCTAGCTATAAGGACTACTGGTCATCACGAATTGAATTGAGGGATCATTTCATGAGTTCCGTGATGTCACGAGATCGTTTTTCGTGGTTACTCATCTGAACGATAACGAAAGACAACCAAAAAGAACAGACCGAACATATGATAAACTCTACAAAGTCAGGATACTCCTCGACACATTGACTGAGACGTTTCTGTCTTCTTTTCGACCTAACGAAAAACAAGCTGTAGATGAATCTATGATTCGTTGCAAGGGCCGCAGTAGCATTCGTCAATATTTACCCATGAAACCCAGCAAACGCGGCTATAAAGTGTGGATAAGAGCCGATTCTACTGGATATGTCTGCGCTTTTCAAGTTTATACCGGGAAACTAGATGACAAAGCCGAAAAGAATTTAGGAAAACGTGTTGTAATTGATCTGACAAGCAGCATTACCGGAAAAATTCCATCAAGTGTACTTTGATAATTATTTCAATTCTGTGGAGTTACAAAGAGAACTGTTGGCAAATAGAATTTTCGCCTGTGGAACAGCAAATAAACATAGAAGACATTTACCTATCAACTTGAAAGATGACAAAACTTTACTCAGAGGAGATTCTGATTGGCGTATATCGGAAGATGGTATAGTATGTTTGAAATGGAAGGATAGAAAAGCGGTACTTTTCCTGAGTAACTTTCATAATCCATCTGAAGCTGGAACAGTTGGACGCAAAAATAAAGACGGATCTCGAGGAGAAATAGCCTGTCCGCTGTTGGTAAAAGACTACAATAACCATATGGGCTATGTAGACAAATTTGACATGTATAAGTCATTATATGAAGTAGACCGCAAGTCCCACAAATGGTGGCATCGAATTTTTTTTTATTTTTTAGATGTAGCTTTGGTAAATGCATTCATTTTGTTTGACCAAATTTTTTCGTCTCAATGTTGCTTGTGGACTAATTGGTGCAGATCCTGAGATGCCTAAACGTGGCAGGAAAAGCGAAAAACCAATGACAATGAATAAGTTCAAAACTATAATACCGCAGGAAATTCGTTATTCCAAGAATGCACATATGCCAGTTCGTTCAACATCAGTACGTTGCGCCCAATGTAGTACAAGAAATGAACCCCACAGGACCCTTTGGAAATGCACTTCCTGTAATATTGGATTGTGCCTTAACGACAAAAGAAATTGCTTTCTTTTGTTTCATTCGAAATAATCTTAAATGTATTAAAATTTGATATCTAAAGGGACTTGCAATAATGGGAGTGATAGTATTATGTTCCTCGTGGTTAGCTCAGGGAACCACGCCCTACAGGCAAAACCAAGAGTGCTATTATTTTTTTTCGTCCTTATAATCATTGTATGTGTTCTAATAAAGATTATTTTTGATTATTTTGAATTTATTTTTAAAATAAATAAATCCGTCCTCAAAGGGTTAAGATTCTGCCGATGCATGAGCATGCTATTTGACATAAACGTCATTACAAATGTATCAAACATCGGTACAACCTTAAGAATGAACTATAAATCTGGGCCTCTGCAATACTGTAATTGGGAGGGGGTAATTACTGATCACGTACTTCTCATTAGCTAAGATGGTTTTATATTGAACATTAATGTGACAAAAATGTAATACAATCTGTCTTTAACTCTTTTTAATATGTTCTAGCTAATCTAGCCCATCTCCTTTCTAATTTCGAACGTTTGGATAACCTTAAGATAAGGGGGCGGTGACTTGTTTAGCAGATTACTCTAGTAATAGGGCAGCTATATCATCAGGACCAGCACTATTCTGTGTGTCAAATCGCTTAAACTTTTTCCAGTACATGATTCCTGTCAATTGTGAAAGAAATAATAATAAGCTGTTAATAGAAGCCTTTGCATTCTATTTAATACCTACTCGTAGGTTTGAAGTTGATAGAATCCTGGATGACGTGGTGCGGATCCATCATATATCAGGCTCCTTTATGAAATAAGTCTTAACGTAAAAACTATTGGTTGTTATTAATCGCTATTTGTGCGAGGGAATTATAAATGATGATGATTTTGTAACTATCAATAATACTCTATCCCGAAAACGATTTTATCTCGATACCTGTAAGTAGATAGTAGGTGTACTCACACCATAATATTGCTACTTAATAGATAAGTGTCTGCTCTTCCTCCTAATCCAATAATAAACATAGAAAAGAACTATAGAAAAATCTCTAGGTGATGAGCACAACCATTTTTTTACCCTATAAAGTCTTCAAATTAGAATAACTCGACCTGAGTAAATTAGAAATGTGCTGTTGGGCACCTAAATGTCTCCCACAATCTGCAACAGGCACAACCTTTCCACTAACTCTAACCTTGACACCATCCCTAACTGCAGCTCTCGTCCTCGTTTGATCGAAAAGCAAGACAGTAGTTTTTAGCATTAATTGGCAGACAATGGATTCAGCGACTTCAACCGATTTTATGCACCATTTTATTAACATGGATGAAACTTATGTCCACCACTTCACGCCTGAAGTACAACAGCACTTAAAGCAGTGGCTGGAAACTGGTAATTCAGCTCCAAAGAAAGCGCAGTTTTCATTAACCAGAAAGGAGATGGCTAGTGTTTTCTGGGACGCAAAAGGGATTCTTGTAATTGATTACCTTGCAAATGATAAAACAATAATAGACGAATACTACGCATATCTTTAAAATTCGTGAGATGAGGCCTGGATTGGAAAAGAAAAGATCTTGTTCCATCAGAACAATGCACCGGTCTACAAAAATGGTTTGAGAAGGGGCAAATTTTAAGGATTTGAACTACGAATTGTTGAAATAGCTACTCTATTTGCCAGGCTTGGTTCGCTCTGACTATAACCTATTCCCAAATCTAAAGAAATTTGTGGTAAATGAATATTTTGCAGACCTCGCAGGAAATAAATACATTTTCAAGCTAAATAGCATAGTCTTTCATTATGAGGCCTATGCTAATGTTGCACCTTGCCCTCGAACCTATCTACCCATGATTTTTGAGGACAGCCTTTGTTATTCGTGAATGATGTCAGTTTGTTGTGAAACATAAATTAGATTGCTTTCATTTTAATATCTTTTAATATCGAACGAAGACCGAAATACATAGATACATAATTTTAATGGAAAAAGGTGGTGCCCTCGATTACAATGTAATACCAGAATAATTAAAAATTTTGTATTTAATGTACAAAGCATGTAACGATGTTTCTCAATGCAAATAATGTAATAATTGCACTAAATATATATCTAAACAATCTCAGTTCCTCATTTGAACATTAATAATCCAACTGAGACAATTTAGGAAATAGAATATGTCTCGTATAATCTTACGTTTCAAATAAATCAACAACGCTTTCAAACTAATAGACAAAATCTAATTTCCACTAACTCTATTCCTGCAAACATCTCAATTTAACAAACGTCCACTCGACGAAGCTTAATAAAATAACTCTTCCTACTAATCTAGTTTATCCATTCTTCCCGCAGAAGAGATAACCTGAGAGCATCAGCGGTACAGCATTATTTCGTCACGACGGACCTCAATTTGGCGAATATAAAACGATATTAAATTAACCCATCTCGTCGAGTTTATCGGAAAACTCTCAGTAGCACACACACATACCGTTTATATTCCCACATAATACACCCGAAATAATTATACAAAATTCGTATTATTAGATAGTAGTACTACCATTCACGCATACACTTATCGTACTCGGTGTTGCTAATCCTCATCTGATCTAGTGTACTCCAGTGTATGTGAGAGTCGTAGAGTCAAGCTGCTGCATGGAGATTAGCAATGAGTTAATCACGTTAGTACGGCCGATGCGCACTCATAATGGCCAACAGATGGCAGATGCGGTCGCCTATAATTGAATCAACTTTATCTGTGAGTATAATGGCCGTAAGGGGTCGTCGCGGGTGGTTGCTTTCGACTTACACTCTCTCGCATGATACCCCCCCCCCACTTCATCCCTCCGAGTTCCACAGCTTGCTGTTCGCTGCGAAATACACCACTGATACACAGCTACTATACTGTTGTATGTGCTTTTTCAGCTTTAGTGGTGGTGGCGGTAGTACGTACTAACCGGACCGCATTCGACTGTCACTCTGTAACTGTTTGCCCTGTTTTTGGATTTACTCCCTCTTTTTCCAGATGTTGATTCCGAATGCAATTTATATAAATCGAGGCGGATGCGTTTTTGGATTTAGATGGCTATCTCGTTATATAGCAATTATCCGTTGCTTTGATAAATGTCACAGTGGGTGTGAGGGAAAGAAAAATAAGAACGACATGTTATAAATCTATCCGTTTATTTGTCATTCATTATATGTTGCCATAACATCAAAATTATAGTGGTATTACAACATGTTTTAATCAAATTCTCTTCTTTATTACGTCAACAGAAGTTCAAATTATTTGCTAACCTGTAATAGAAAAAGTTTACTAACTCATCCGACGTATTGTTACAAATTATTTCTTTACTCATAATTGTGGCCAATGTAGTAACATAGAACGAAGTGAAATGATTACCACCAGACCTTAGTTTTCTTGGCTTCTACCCCAAAATAATTTCTGCCCGCAACTAGACTACAGGATAAAACAAAATTGATAGGAACAGTGAGATATAACTTACACACACAAAACTACATCGCGAGAGTTGCAGTGATAGCCAGACAAGCGATACAGCTTACGGAGTCACTGCAACTAAGCACTCACCACACATAAAAAAAAGTTATTGTGGAAATTAATAGATACACACAACAATGAATGCTCAGCCGGTAATCTACCTCTACATTTACAAGTCTTTTATAACAGAAGAAAGACACAGTAAAACTTCCAATTCAATAGACCACCTCACTGGTGCATGCCAAATATTAGCAGCACGCAAGTATACTGAAAGATCTGATGCGGTAGCCAAGATCATTCATGATGATGATGATCACTGATGAAAGACGAACGCTGTATACGCTACAGTAAACACCAGCCTGAAAATATTGTAGAAAACAACGAATTCTCCACAATATTTCAGATATAGTACTCGCCAATAGATTAGAAAAGGAGACGCATACCTATCATAGACATAGCGGTGCCTAATGTCATAAATCTGTTCAAGAAACACTAGAGAAAAATGAACAACTACCTACCCCTTCCGATAGAAATTAAAGCTACATATGTGGAAACAAACCAAAGTATCGATAGTGCCAGTCATTATTGGATCGATGGCAGAAATATTTTTTTTTATTTCACTATTTCTTCATTGTTTAGCCATTGAGACATAAATCGTTTTTCAGCGCAAAAACTTCGGTTTTCATTTTTTTGTCGGTGGAAATACTTTAAGAACATCATGTGCTTAGGTCTATCGCAACATGATAGTGTGGGACTCCGTGTCGGTGTGTGCAGGACTGGTTTATTCACTAAAACCACCCTTGCGTCTCAGGGGCGTAGCCAGGATTTATGGAAGGAGGGGGCCGAATGGAGTTGTAAGAATAATTTTGTATAGGTTTGTTCTTGGGACTTTGGGGAATACTTCGTAGATAAGTGGGGGGTCCTGGTCTCCCCCGGGAAATTTTCAAGCAGATTATGCCTCAAAACGCATTTTCCGGATATCTGAAAACTCTGAAGTTGTTTTCCAAAACCTGAAATTCTTAGACAAAAATTGCCACTTATGAAAGGTAGATTCTTACACTAGTAGTGCTTCTGATTATGTCCTTGTACGTGTTTAAAGATAAGGCTAGTCGCACTTTCTAGTTTTGTAGTTCATCTTCAGTGGAAGTAAATGGAGCCATACTTTAGTTATTTCAGACTGGTTAATGAGGTGCGTTATTATTGAAAAAACAAAACAATGAAATAACATGATAATGAACATTAAATGACAGAAAACCAATCTAAAACTATTATGATAAAACAAACGTATATTAACCCTTTGTCACATCTATACCAAAGTTAATTTTCTAGAATTGACTGAAACCTTTTTAAAATATCATTTTCAAAATAGTCTTTATTTTCTTTGATAGTTTTCCTATGGACACTCATAAGACACTGTCCATTCAGACGTTGATCTGTCATTGTGGATCTAAGCCACGATTTTACTTTTCTCAGAGTGCTGAATGACCGCTCTACAGTGCATGTTGTACATGAAAGAGAAATTGCAATGAGAAGTACTTTCTTCGTTGCGGGATAAAACATTTCCCTCTCTTTCACTAGTTCACTATGCTTTTAGAATTCGGTAGATATGATGGCTTAATCGGTAGATCGGTAGAAATGTAAAAAAATCGGTAAATTTTTATCTTGACACGTCTATCTTTCCAAGACCAGACTTTTTTAGTCAAATTTTGATTATAATTTGACTAAAAAAGTCTGGTTCTGGCGGGGGGAGGGCATGGCCCCCCTCTGTCCATACCTGGCCACGCCCTTGTTGTGTCTTCTGATGCTTTAATGGAACCATCTGTTCGATATCTCCGTCATGAAGGCATAGAGTATTCCTGAGTTTTGGTTCCGATCAGTTTTGTTCCATAAGTAGTTCAAGCTCTTTTGTTGTCATTACCTTTCTTATCATGTCTTCCCTTCGGCTTCTCTTCTCTCTTTACTCCACCGGTGACACAGGAAAATTGTGTGTTCTGCAGTCTTCACAGCAGCAGAATATTCGCAGTTGTCGTAATCTATTTTTCCTATGCGCGAAAATAGTCATGCCCTGTCAAAACCTGTGTCAGGTAAGAGTCCAGGTTTCTGCGTTCACATCTAGTCCGAGCATTCAGGTCCGGTATTAGATCTTTGATTCATTACGCCTTTTCAGTATTGCTGGTCCATCACTCCTGCCATTTCATCATTAGACTTTACAGTGATGCTTCTTTCGATCTCTGCCCATCATAGATGCGCTTTCCTTCATGGGCTAACAGGTCCATAGGGCGAGTTGCTGTAACGACATGTAGGGCCAGGTTTGAAAGTTTCGCAGTTTCGTTTATTATCCAGTGCGTGCTCGCATACCGGCGCTTCATAGAGAATTATTGAGTGTACTACTCCTCCGACCACAGCTCTTTTACTT
The DNA here is from genome assembly GCA_023690525.1 of Holotrichia oblita. Classification (NCBI taxonomy): domain Eukaryota; kingdom Metazoa; phylum Arthropoda; class Insecta; order Coleoptera; family Scarabaeidae; genus Holotrichia; species Holotrichia oblita. Next base: position 24,046,090 of record CM043015.1, on the reverse strand, counting down.
CTACTGGGTCCTCTGATGTTAGGCATCAACCTGGCTAGCCGTCCAATTTTTTCATCAGCCTTGACGGTTACTTTTCCGAAGTGCTCTTTGTGGGTACCCCTAGTGTCAAAGCACACTCTCAAGTATTTTATGCTCAGTCTTGGTATTATTTCCACGATATTTAATTTGTTTTATTTTGTGTCTCTTATTAAGTTACTTTCATATTCAGCGGTTACTACCAGCGCTAAATCGTCTGCAAATGCTGTGGTACTTGCCCGTAGCTCAACTTTCAGTACCTCGTCATACAGGATGTTCCACAGAGTGTGTCCCAATACCGGAACTCCTGCCTTGACCTCAAATTTGATTTTGTTTGATATCTGTACCTACATCATGACACCATCTTGTTTTCTAGTCGTTGGAGAATTATCTCCCAGTTTGTTGCTCTGTTAAATATTTTCAATTTTCTGCATCGCTTGCACTGTTGACTTTCCCCTTCTAAAACCATGTTGGTGTCTAGCCAACCCGTCTTTCTTGTCTATTTCTTCCTCCAATCTTTTACTTATCATCGCCTCGTACAACTTGCGTAGTGTGTTTAGCAGGAATATTGGTCTATATGAGTTCTTTGGACTAGCCCTTTTTTCTTTCAGTAATAAAACTACTTTGGTGACTTTCCATTCTTTAGGGAATGGTTGCGAATTTAGAAGCTTATTGAGTACTCTCAAGTTTGATATGGCGTTAAGTTCTCCATTTCTTTGGCAGCAATCCTGTACCCGTCACCCCACACATCTCCATCGAGCCGATTTTCATATTTGCGATAGACATTAAGTTGGTAAATTTTGTATAAAACAAAAATTTAATTTTAGTATTCAGTTAGCGGTCATTCCTAAATAATTTGCTGATGTTTCTCGGGGATACTTTAGCAAGTGATACTGTTTTTCTCGAAGTTTTACTAGAAACCGTTTTTGAGATATGGCTGAGCGCTATTCTCATCACACAATTCTGCCTTGAATAAGGAAAGCCTCCCCTGTATGTGTGGAGGAGAGGTTTACTGTATCACAATCTCAATTCTCCTGTATCTCAATCTCAGACTGAATGACGATCGATTACCAACCGAAATATTTACAACAAACTCACATCGCAATCACGTAGTGTGAAAGAACAGATACGTAGTTTTAAATTCAGGTGGAGTTCATTCCTTGAGAAGCATAATCAATAATGATTTTATGAAATATACAATATCGTTTAGAAAAATTAAAACAAAGTGGATCCTAAAATACAACCCTGCGGCACTCCTATTGCTATTGGCAAATACGAAAATTAATATCTAGTTAGCGCGCTGTCTGATTAGTAAGATATGCTTACAAATTTTGTCTGTCTGAAAGATATGACACATAGATATACAATTCTAAAAGTAAAAAGCAATCTGTTTGGAGAATTTCTATCAAAAGGATTTGTATTTGTTTGTCTACTGGGTATCAATTCAAACTCTAGTAAATCTTCAAGTAGAAGTTGTTTCTTTTAAAATTAAAAATTGAAATTTAGAATTAAACTAAAGCATTGATTAATTCTAATTATTAAACATTGCTACAATAATAAACAGTAATACTGCTTAGTCAAATATTCCAAATAATCGTCTTAATATTAAACTGCCATTTACACAACACTAAACCGCTATAAATTTTCTTCGCCCAATACCAATCCACCTTAATTCCCGACGATAACAAATGGTCTCGTGTTTGACTATTCTCGGTTCTTACACAGGTAACATTGTAGTAAACAGTATAAATCAACACGCCAAAAGTAATAATTTCAAAGGAAGGGCGAAGCTCTCAACTGGGTAGTGCAAGTGATAATAGTGCTGGAGAAGGAGAATGTTAGCAGAAGAAAAGGACAGGAAGCGTTTATTGCATATTAATTAACGTGAATCTAAAATGTAAATGCAGCTAAACGGGCAAAGCGTGACCGAAATACAAAAGTCAGCATTTCAATTTATACTGTTACGCCAGAATATAAATTCCGTCTGATTTTTATTTTCTACCATAATTAATTGATATCTAAATTTTCTACTCGGTGTGTATAATTCCATTCTGGGTTTCATTACGATTTTTTGACAACCTAGTTCGTCCATCTTGTTCATTCACAGCCAACCCCGACAGAAAATTCTTTCGGATCACGATATTTTAATCTACCTACACGTACACACGTGTAGGTTAATCGAGGGAAATATGTTGCATACGGTCACGCAAAAGTTTCAAGATGGATTAATACACAAGCATAATAACATGAAAATTACCAACATGTACACGTGAACGTACTAATAAATAAAGCAACGAACACCAATTTAAATAGGCAGGTACAATAACCTCTCCAACTTTCCAGATTTCCGAACGCTAATAACAGCAGCGAAGAGATCGGCCGACATCATCTTGTCAGACTCCTAATTAAATAACGTGCGGCAACAACGGCAACAATGGAGGGATTCTTCACATCGCCAATTACATTATAATTAGTCTTCCGTAAAATTAACGCCACACGACATCCAGAACGCCTCCAAAATAAGGCCGCCGCGAGCAAGAAAACGATCTCGTTTGAGAAAACGTTCGGAATAAACCAGTGGCGGCGTGTAAACTATATAAATGGCGACAAGCTTAGATTTAATTTTTCTAAATTTGATATCTAGGGGAAGCTGGATATGAAAAAAATAATAGTAAGTGGTCTAAAACTGAAAAAGAATTGTTGAACGTAGGTCTTCACGACATTTGTTTATTCAAGTCAATTGGGAGATTTCTCGCCTCGACGAAAGTGGACGAAGGCTTTTAGAGGTTCACTGCTTGAAATGTCTACATTGTATCACTCAGTGGTACCATCTATTGTAGGTATTTGGAGATGCCAGTACGGTCTTCTGTTTTACCTTTTGAAGTAGTTTGGGATTGTATTAACTTAAAAAATGGTTTAGTCTGAAGTCTGAAGATTAGAAAGCAGCTCGTCCGCCACCAGCAATCATAGCAAAGATGACAGAAGTCCCTATTGTGGGCAGCTAGCTGCTACGATTGCCTTTAGAGCGTAGAGCTTCTGCAATACATGTATCGTTCTGTTTCTTAGGATGATGTCAACTTCTTCACTGTTCTGTTGACTCCGAGTTTTTGCAACGATTTTCCATCTTGAGAAAGCATGCACTGGCAAATGTGCCCTATATGTTTAGGAAGGTAGTTAGTGCAACTTTGTTGCTACTAAAAACAATTTCTGATCTCATCGAGCAAGCTCATGGACAGCCCCCATGCCAGCTCAGAGTCCCTTAAATGCTTACTAATTATCTTCTTTAAGCTCTTGAGAAAAAATGTAGAAACTTCAATTAACAGAATAGAACAATCAATCAAGTTATGAATAAGTTTATACAGAAAAATCAGAGCAACACGTATCCGACGAAAAGAAAGCGTTGGAATATTAACACGGGAAAGGAGACTAGTATGATCATGACCTCTAGCGGGATATACAGAGTCCATTTTAAACCAGTGATACTTTAGGAATCTACGTTGAATAAGCTCAAGTTGGCGCAAGTTGATGGTAAGGTGATCAAACAAGAGACGCATATTCTAAACGTGATCTGACAAGCGTAAAATATAAGGTGGTCAAAGTTCTAACGTTAGTAAAGGATTTACAGTTGCGAATAATGAACCCCATAGCCTGTCGAGCTTTCTTTGTAATGTCGTCTATATGTTCTGAGAAACTCAAAATGGTGTCATACAAAACTCCAAGATCCCTAACAGTCTCTACAAGCAGGACGTCTACATAATGCAATTGGTAGGAAAACATCATCGGCTGTAGTTTATTAGTAAAGCTAATAATTTTGCATTTATCAGAGTTCAGAGGTAAATTATTCCACCATTACTGAATACTTTCGAGATCAGCTTGAAGAATCAACCAATCGGTGATAGTATTAACTCGACGAAAGATTTTCAGGTCATCCACAAACAGCAGTTTAGGAGAAGTAACTCATTCTAGTAGATTATTAATAAATATAGTAAAAGAAGTGGCCCTAAATTGGAGCCCTGTGGGACACCTGATGAATCCATTATAACGTACGTATGTGGTCATGCCAATAAGAAATAAAAAAGTTTATCATAGGTTCGACAACACCTATTGGACGGTGTAACGAGCATCGCATATGCTGACGACTTGGCCCTGATAGTGGAAGCGGCAGATGCCAGGGACCTAGTATTTAAAACCAACGAATCCCTAGAGGCAATCGCAAAGTGGCTGGAAAGTAAGGAACTAAATATCGCTCCCCAGAAGTCGGAGGCGGTGATAGTTAAAGGGCCTCGTAAGAGAGATAATGTGCTGTTTAACATCCTAGGAACAAACATTATTCCGAAAAAAGAAATTAAATACCTCGGTGTGATAATCGATGAAAGACTGTCTATTGGAGCACATGTCAAGTACGTGGTAGGCAAGGCGGAAGCTACACTGTCGTCTTTGGTAAAGATATTGCCAAATATAGGAGGTCCGGGGAGCAACAAGAGAATGGCCCTAGGTGGAATCATCCAGTCCCAGGTCTTGTACGCAGCCCCCGCTTGGTTGGAAGTATGGGGCATAACAAAGTATAGAGACATGCTAGAGAGACTCCAAAGAAGGACTCTGTTGCGGGTGGCAAGCGGCTATAGAACGATATCGAAACCAGCTATACAAGTCATAACGGGAAACCCGCCGTTCTCCTTGCGTGCGGAGGAGCGGTTGACACTTCACAACATGACATCTGGAAGCTCTACAATAGCAATGACGAGAGAAAGGCTAAGGACATTATCCAAGTGGCAAAGGTCCTGGAGCGAGTTGACAGCGAAAGCGGAATGGACCAGAGTTCTTATCCCTGACATAACACAGTGGGTACAGTGTCAGCACAAAAAGTCCGATTATTATCTGACGCAGTTCCTGTCAGGACATGGCAACTTCAGAAGCTATCTTAAAAGAATGGAGAAACTGAGCGATGACGACTGCCCATACTGCCAAGAGACCGATACTCCTGGACATGCAGTCCTGGAATGCGTCAGATGGTCGAGTAGAAGATGCATGCTAAACACACAACTGGGAGAGAGAATATCACAGGAGAACATCGTGGAATTGATGACGGAAAGTGAGCAGAATTGGATAAGGATACATGCGTTCATCAGAGAAATCCTTCGCGAAAAAGAGAAAGGCGAGCGCGAGATAGCGGCAAGAAATAGATAACAGAAGGGAATGAGACAACCTGGTGCTGCCGATGTATACCGTTTGGTGATTCCAGCGCACCAAGGAGATGGTGAAGTAGGGGGTTTTAGCCGGTAAGAGTCCGGCACTTCCTGGTTGACAGGAGTCCATGAGGATTTCCCCCTACTATAAAAAAAAAAAAAAAAAAAAAAAGAAATAAAAAAGTTTATCATAGGTTCGACAACATCTACGACCCTCAACTTTGAAGGTTGAATGGCATGATCAACCCTATCGAAAGCTTTGGAGAAATATGCGTAGACTACATCCACTTGTCCTCTGTTGTCCAATGCTTCAGTTAAAAATTGAGTAAACACTATTAGATTTGAGGCAGTGGATCTGCCTTGCATAAATCCATGTTGTTTTGGCCATATAATGGTTTTAAGTCGAGAGTAAATCCTGTCATAAAGCAAGATTTCAAATGCCTTAGCAAAATTGTTCAAAATAGCTATCGGACGATGGTTAGCGATATCTGAAGAATCACCAGATTTCAGAACAGGGACGATTTTCGCTGCTTTCCAAAGAGCTGGGAACGTCGAAGTAGAAAGAGAGTTAAATATTTTCAATAATGGTGCAGCAAACACATGACCGCAGTCCTTGACAATGAAGGAAGGTATTTGATCAACACCTGAGGTAAACTTATCGCTCAACTTTCTGATAGCGTGTAATACATCATGTTCACAAATATATGGTATGTCAATTGGAGGAAAGTTAGATAGATCGAGATCAGTCTTGTACGTGGTAGTAGGTAGACAAAAGATGTTGCTGAAGTAATCTGCAAAACCGTTGACAATGTCTTGACCCTCTAAGTAGTTCTCTCCTATCTCCAATATAGGACCAAAACTGCTTCGTATTCTTAACAATAGAGTTCTCAGTATTAGATATGTAATGTCTGTGCTCTTGTGCTAGGAGCTTCTTCACCAGGGATTGTAAACTTTTAAATTGATGTAACGAATATGAGTTTTTGACATTTCTTTAGTACCTATGATATTTATGTTTTAGCTTTAAATTAAAGATAATTTCAGAAGTATACCATTTAAGAAACTTATGTGAGCATAGGAGCACTCAAAAAGAGAGGATAAGATATTATAAAATGATTCAGTCAACACAAAGCAATGAGTAGTACAGATTGTGAAAATTAGCTTTACGAAAATGTATGATTTACTTGTGTTAATGGAAAAATTTGTAGGGTTATCAGTTAAAATACTGAAGTTAATCAATAAAGCAGGGTGAAAATTATCTTCAGGTACCAATGGCGACTCATCATGCAAGACTTCACAGTCCATATCAGAAATTACAAGGTCTAATAACTTATGGTCAAAATTTGTGACAAAATTGTATTGATTAAAATTACTCAAGTGGATAATAAACTGCAATAACTGCAATAATACAGACAAGGGATTTCTTCTTCGTCTACGACGAAGTTAGATGTCAGGTCCTCCTCTCCGCGAATCTGCAGTCGCTATCCTTGTCATGTGTTCCCCAAGGTAACTGTGAGGATGCATAGTCTGTTTCTACTTAGTTCTAGTAAGGTTTTTACTCTGTGCTTGTTGTACTTTCCAAGAAATATTTCGGAATATCAGGGAAACTCTCCCAGACGGATACTCTGAGCCTATGTACCCTCTGTATCTTTAAGTTCTTTTTATGTAGATGTTCATCCCTATACCTTAGTAGGGCTCCTTCAATTTTCTGCTTGAAATATATTGTAATGAAACTGGGGTTCGATTAAATAAAACTATTTATTTAATAACTTTGATGAAAAACTAACAAGTTTTCTATTTGATTGACAGTAATCATAATAATAATGACATTTTCCCAGACTACTCTCTAAACATTTTATTTTCCCGACGACGAACGCACCATTATGTTGCGACATTGCCCCCTCCTCGAAAGATGTTTCGTCCCGAAATATATTCTTCATGGATTCAGGTAAGTAATGCCGGTACTTGCAAGTCGCACCCCTGGTACACCGGGACGTCTTATGGAAATAGCAGTCGACGGCTCTCTGAGGGTTGTTATGTGAGGAATGCTCAGGCTGGAAACTGCAGACCAATATTTCCACGCCGGTATGTTGGAATAACACCTCCAACATACTCCTTACAATTTTCCAAATCAACTGATTCAATCCACATCCTAACTTTGGTATTGCTAGTTTCAGAATATCTTGTTGTAGGACGTGATTTCGCAAATCTAATAAAGCTTCCCAAATTACCCGGTACGCTGGTTTTTGATCTGGAAACTTTTTAGTAACTAGATAGAATATAGATTGACCATTGATACTGAGCTTTAAAGTCTCTCCAATTCTTGGTTGCTGCTGCAACAGTTCTCTGACTCTGCCATACCTTTTGCGAAATTCCGCGGCAATTCCTCGAGACATCCGTAAATTTTGCGCAACACAATGAGCCAAGGCGTAACTCGATGGTACCGCAAATAGATCCCGTCGCTTTTCAGTAGTTACCCCGTGTCGTGCTTTGCGTGTGCCAGAATATTTTTCCATAAAATCCTCAAATGTTGGTTCCCGATGTTGAGCATGTACTCGATGTATATCAGAAATTTGATTGTCATTGTCTCCGCAGTATGGGGCTAGACGATTGAAGTGCACAATCCGTGGTTTAGTATGAGGTGTCCGTCTGATTCTGTAGATAATGTCGTTGATTACAATTTCATATGGTCCTTCCCAATGTCTTTGGAATTTTGGGGAAAGCCCACGTCGACGTTGCGGGTTATATAGTCACACGAAGTCACCCACTTGGTAACCCCCATTATCCGCATTCACATCGTAGTTCTCTTTCATTCTAGCACTAGCATCCCGAATACTGTGCCGTACTTGCTCATGGATGTTGTCTAGCTTTCGCCGGAGATCGTTGACATAATCTTCTCCAACAAGATCTTCTCCAGGTTTACAGCCAAACTTCAGATCACAAGGCAACCTCAGCTCTCTACCAAATAGTACACTTGCGGGAGATTTGTCGGTGGTTTCGTGAACAGATGCTCGGTAGGCCAACAGGAACAGTGGTAAGTGTTCATCCCAATCCTTTTGATTATCTGACACAACCTTGGAAAGGTATTGGAGCATGGTCCTATTTAAGCGCTCTACTATTCCATCTGATTGTTGATGCAGAGCGGTCGTTCTAGTCTTTCGAATGCCCAAAATCTCACACATGTTGTGAAAAAGAGTGGATTCAAAATTTCGTCCTTGATCCGAATGGAGTTCTAAGGGCACTCCAAAACGACTGATGAAGTGCTTAACAATTACATCTGCAACCGTCGCGGCCTCCTGGTTGGGTAACGCATAGGCTTCGACCCATTTGGTAAAATAATCCATCACCACTATTATGTACCTGTTTCCCTGATCGGTTTCTGGAAACGGTCCACCAACATCTATGGCAATTCTTTCAAAAGGGCTTCCCACATTGTACTGCCGTAGAGGTGCACGATGACGTCTCTGTGGTCCTTTTCTAGCAGCACATCTGGTGCATTTTCGGCACCATTCCGTCTTGTGCACAATTTACACAATAAAACCGCTGGCACACCTTCTCCAGCGTCTTATGTACACCAAAGTGTCCTCCGGAGGAACCATCGTGGAGCTGTCGTAACACTTCCAATATCCTTTTCTTAGGAACCACCACTTGCATCCTACTTTCCGTGCCATTTGAGTTCTCGAAAACGCGCTTCAAAATGTGATCATCTACAACTAGAGAGTCCCATTGTACCCAATATGATTTTAAGTTGCGCGAGTAGGGAGCAACTTGTTGCCAACTGGGTCTTTGCCCTTGATTCTTCCAGTGCAGTATTACTTTAAGATCACAGTCGGTTTGTTGGTCCTTTCGCAATTCGTTTGGTAGCCATTGATCATCGATCACGTTGGTCCTGCAGCTGTTGGCTGACCTATTTTCTATTTGGGTGCACTGTTTGCAGTCTTTTGGACAGGGTCTTCTCGAAAGTGCATCGCCAGTATTAATTTTGTGGGTGACTAAGCTAGTTCTTCCCTTTGTGCCGTCATTAGTTTCAAAGACATCTTGATACTGATTAATCAGACCTTTAACTTGATACTGTTCGTCTCGGTTTAATCCTCTACATGTTGCGTCCACTACCTTCAGAATTTTCTTTACAATTGAACTGGAAGAATTCTTCTCGGATTGTACCCGATAAACAATAGCCGACACCTGACACCAATGTAATGAAACTGGGGTTCGATTAAATAAAACTATTTATTTAATAACTTTGATGAAAAACTAACAAGTTTTCTATTTGATTGACAGTAATCATAATAACAATGACATTTTCCCAGACTACAAAACTACTACTAAACATTTTATTTTCCCGACGACGAACGCACCATTATGTTGCTACAATATTATCCAGATGCCCCTTTTGCATCAGCCGCCTCTGGACTAAACTAAACGAGAGCAAAATAACAGAGAATTGGAGAAGCAGATAGCGTATGCGGAGAATACATACACGGACAATTTGAACACTCAATTACAACGTTTCAAATTGGCGTTGTCAAGTCAAAGCCGTGCAGGTCCGATGATTGTTTCGCGATTCTGAACTGTGTTTACGGCAACGCACAGGTAAAGCGTTGTTCAGGTGCTCTGTAAACTTTGACGGACGTCGCCGACAACCCCTAATCATATCTTCAGACTTGTAATTATAAATCGGATAATTGCCGGTGTAAACTGCTGCGTGTTTGCCTTGTGTTTGGGGTTTGTTGGCGTACCGTTCACGGAGTGTTTTATCCACCTATATAATGTTTTGTGATTATCTCGTTCTGCTGAGACAACTTACTTGTTCTCTCTTGTTATATTATTTAATTAAGCGATAAATCTAAATTACTCGTTCTTAAGACTTTTTTCAATATTTTTTACAAAAATCTCAAATCACCAGTTTTCTATTTAACGGAGTAGTAGCATCTTTCAATACCGTGTTGTACTTCGAGATAAATCCAAGATGAGAGACTTAAGAGATCGGAAGCCACCAGAGCAGAATTGATCCGTACCTTGTAGGACGAGCTCGGTAGTGGAATGCGACCCCCGATAAACAACAATAAGTACATAATAATGTATGATTAAAGTTATTTTCATAATGACGGCTAGCGAGATAAAGAAAACCAGAGTCAGGTAATTCAGTATCCCGGCCCAGTTTGACGGTTAGCTTGTACTTAATGCGTGTGACCGTGTTTCCACCTAATTTGTACTTCGTTAAGGTTATGTATGATAATCGGATAATGGTTATACGGTAGGTCCTCTTTAAGTTATGATGACCGGCAAATCCGCATGTGGGTTAGGTCGGTTGCTTTTTTTTTTACTAAAAATTGTTGTCTTATTAAAAACAAATACAGTAAGGAGAGTAAAAAATGTTAAAAAATGGAAACGGCAAGATATTTAGCATCTCAGCGTAATTGTTCGTCTTTATTACAGACAAATGTTTGAGGGCATAATCCAGTACTATAAGGTTAAAAATTACGTTCATATTTTCAAAAAAATATCCACTTAAAGATGAATTGGGATGCGGAGAAGTCGTTTAAACCAGGCTGTTATAAATGATACAATCGAAAATGAAATTTCAATTCCCGTAGGTACCACTCTATTACTCTGTTATCTCCTCCACCCGAATTGAGAGCACTGTTTTTAGAAGAAACTCAATCAGATAGTAATAAAGAATCTTTAAACAGTAGTTGATCAATTGATCATCTAACTCGGGACAACTCTTGCTGCCCAACGTTACTTGGCTTCGGAAAGACTGTTAAGGAATGGATATAAAAGCCAACGTTTTCACTTGGCTCCTTCAGAAGGGGTTCGTGTTGGCTAACGTTTTCATTTGGCTCCTTCACAAGGGGGTTCTTACTGGCCAACATTACTCGGCCCCAGCAGAACGGTCACCAGGAAGGAAATCCGGATTCTTTCAGCGGTGAAAATGTGGTCCCAGGGGAGCACCTTTTTGTTGCATGACCTTACAAGCAAAAACATTTGAAAAATATACACTTTGTTTCTAAAATTTGAATATACAGGTTAGTTAAAATTATTTACAGAAGAAAACAAATCAAAAACAATTGGAATTCTCAAAGTTAAAACAAAATCGTATACATTTGCTCGAACTGTGAACCAAAGATAGGACAGGATGCAACAGATCTGTATTTATGTTGAGCGCTCACTGGTTTGATGATAAAATCATTAGATTGAAAATACCGAGAAAGAACGGAGCAACTTGCCGTATGATTTTTTGATATTGTAGAAAATGTTCAAAGTAACTATAGTACCTATTGGTGCACAAATCACGACAGATGAAGTGTTAATTCCGTTTGGAGGCAGATGCGGCTTTATAAAATACGTACCTAGCAAACCATTGTAACAATTAATTGGTATACCAGCTTTGCCTTGTAAAAGGAGCTACTTACACAAAAGGTAACGTTGATGGAAACGTTAGAAAAAAGCTGAGAGGGCTTCGTTTGCAATTTCTGCCAGATAAAGAGATGGGACCATCTGCATTTAGATTGTAAAGGGATATCACGATCAAGTCGACACCGTTGATAAAATGCATACCGAAAATCCACGTAAGTACATGCAAAAATTATCTAAAGACGTTGGCAATGTGGTTGATGCAACCTCAGCTCGTACAATTACGTAAAATACCTGCCAAGTGTCGATTGTTGCGACGAAAGTTAGCACACATTTAGCACCACACATTTAGACTCCAGCATCCTTGGTGCTGCACTTCTCTTAACCAATGCGGATTTTCAGCGGACCAGTAATGCATGTTATGACGGTTTACTCTACCATCACTACTAAAGGTAGCCTCCAGAGAATTTCGGTTAAGAAATTTCTGTTTTCCTCAAGCATGCCTAGCATCCATTGACAATAATTTAATCTACTATCGAAATCTTGTTCATTTAGCGCCTGGTGCAAGACTATGTGATAAGGATGTAATCTAAAAGTAAAAAACAATATATGCGTAAAATCAATATAATCAGAATAACACTGAATTGTGTATTTGAGAGTATGTGCTAAGATACATACTTGGAATTATTTAGTATTTACCTATAATCTTTAAAAATATTTCTAACAGTTGTTCGTGCTATTCGCAAGTCTAGAGACAATCAAATTCTATGTAAGCCAAGACATTTATAATGTTTTCTTCGGTCCTTCCATTGCGACGCCTGCTTCAGCCTTTCAGGCTTCATTATTTGTGAGAGGCATTTTGATTAAAAAGTACACAAATTATACGCACTCAACAATATTGGGGTGCGTGTGACAAAAGTTTGACGTTAATTGGCAATATTTTTGTTAGGCGATTGTCGTGTCCATGGCCTACTACTTTCCTGGTTTAGTATTTTTTTAAATAATTTCAGTTAGGAAAAAGATATTAGGATGCGGCTTGCGCAGGCTTATTGGTTGGTCATTTGTCTATTTTCTAGTCGAAAAAAAGTCGTATCATCGTATTTAAATTTTTTGAGAAAATCCAATATTTTGGTTATAATATCGAATAACGCCCTCTATCGGCGGCCGTGTAGGTCACAACTGTCATGATTACGAGAAACCTAATATCCCAAGAAATGCTCTTTTCAATAATACCAAATTTATCCAAATCTATTAAGCCGTTTTGAAGTTACAGGCATTTATTGAAAACGACATTCAAATACCCCTCACCACTTTATTTCGAAAGATAGAGAAAAATTGTTTTTACAAAAAATGTTTGGCTTTAAGTTAGCATTAAAACGCAAATACTTTTTTGTTATATTCATTGGAGAAAATCGCGAGAAACGTAACTTCATGTAATTCAAGATGGTGGAAACGCCCTCTGGCGGCCATCTTGGAAACTTTAAAATAATTTCCAGCATTTTCTCTTGCCCACATTATCTATAAAAATTTTTACTGTAACTCTCTACGATCATTAGTTTCTGAGATACAGCCGCTTACCTCGCTTATTTGCCCACCCTGTACAGTATCATAAATCAGTCGAGTAAAAAAACAGTAAACGTTTCTTTTAAACATAGTTTAAGGCAGCAATACAATACCTATTATTAACCAAAGAGGTTGGCTAAAAATAATCTGAAATAATTCATATAAGGGTTGTCACCTGAGCGCGCGCTGGTCTATAGCTCCTATACTAATGATGTTAGGAATTTCGTTCATATACTAATTTATACTACTTGCAAGACTCTATTTTAGGAAAATATTTTTAAGTATATAAGGTGACCCAAATAAGTGTGAAGATATGGAAGTAATTTTTTTTAAATGACACCCCTTGTATTGTGTTGCACATTTCAGTTCATCTCAATGCACTTTATCAATTCCCAAAAAATTATTTCATTACTCCTGGTATTTCCGGAGAAATAAATTAAAAGTCATTAAAATGAAATTTTACGCACTAAGAATAGAAAATAAAAAAAAACGTAGGAGCAATTTTTTGACTCACGATTTAGTATGGAGTGAGTCGAGAAATGTCTAAGGTTACTCTCACCTTGTTTATATTTCGTAAATTTTCTACAGGGTTACCAAAATTATGGTCGAACAATGACATATTTCAAACTAATTTTTCTCACTTTTTTCAAATGGAACACCCTGTATATTTTTTCACCACTTGATGCAGAATTAAAAAACAAATATTTTTTGTAAGTACAACTGTATTTAAATTCTCGACGGTTTTCTAGATATTTATGGAAAACCATTTATTTGGTTTTCCACGGTAAATTTGTATTAACATTTAACTATGAATAACATTAGAGAATTTTACACATGAATAAAATAAAAAAGTATTCAAACAATCTACCATTTTCTTGTAAACACAGATTTAACCTGTTTGTTAAAGACCTATTTGTATTTTGTAACATTAAAAGAGTAACTGTATCAAAGGCTTTTCTTATTCTTTCCCGCATGTTTTCTGGTGTAGTTGGTGCTATACGGTAGACCAGATCTTTAACATACCCCCACAGGAAAAAATCAACTTTGGTCAGATCTGGTGACCTTGCGGGCCATGGAACAGGTCCTTGTCTTCCAATCCAGCGACCTGGAAACTTCTCATTCAAAGTATGTCGAACTTGAATATTGAAATGAGCAGGCGCCCCGTCTAACTGGAACCACATTCTTCTTAACAGCCCTAATGGTATATTCTCTAGAAGGTTATCAAGGCCTTCGTCCAAAAATCTTTGAAAAATATCACCATTGAGATGTCCATCAAAGAAATGGGGTCCTATAATATGGTCTCCAATTATACCTCCCCAGACGTTTACATTCCACCTGTGTTGCCGGTCAACTGCCCTCTTAAAATTTGGATTCACATTGGCGTAATAATGTAGATTATGCCTGTTCACATGACCATTATTGTGGAAAGTTGCTTCATCGGTAAACAATACAGTATTAAAAAAACCGTATATCTTCTTGAATTCGAGCAAGACCCCAATTACAAAATTTTATCCTGTTTTCGAAATCTTGCCCTAGAAGTGCTTGACTCAGTTGTACGTGATATGGATGGAAATGATGCTTCTTCAAAATCTTTTTAACTGAAGTTTGACCTATGTGCAGCAAATCACTAATGTCGGCTGTACTCCTATGTGGATTTTCAACAACACTTGCAATAATGTTAAATTCGTTTTCATCATTTAATATGGGCTTTACTCTGTCATGTTTTTCATATTTAACTGTCCCAGTCCTGTTAAATCGATCCATCAATCTTTGAAATGCTCTTTCATCTGGGTGCCTTCTATCAGGAAACCTCTCGCCGTACACTCTGGATGCTAGAAGACAATGCTTTAAACATTCTCCGAGAATGTAAATCATATCAGTTGATTCTTGGATCGTATAGTTTATTTTTATTAAGAAAGAAAGATAATATGTGCAAGATGTCGCCGAGTGTCAGAATAATACGACAATAATTAATAACATTGTCATACCAACGAGTAATTTTTTTTCCATAACCGATTTGATCTATTAACAAAAATTTACCGTGGAAAACCAAATAAATGGTTTTCCATAAATATCTAGAAAACCGTCTAGAATTTAAATACAGTTGTACTACAAAAAATATTTGATTTTTAATTCTGCATCAAGTGGTGAAA
Organism: Holotrichia oblita; assembly: GCA_023690525.1. Lineage (NCBI taxonomy): Eukaryota > Metazoa > Arthropoda > Insecta > Coleoptera > Scarabaeidae > Holotrichia > Holotrichia oblita. The sequence goes on along the minus strand of CM043015.1, from coordinate 24,030,819 downwards.
AAATATACAGGGTGTTCCATTTGAAAAAGTGAGATAAATTAGTTTGAAATATGTCATTGTTCGACCATAATTTTGGTAACCCTGTAGAAAATTTACGAAATGTAAACAAGGTGAGAGTAATCTTAGACCTTTCTAGACTCACTCCATACTAAATCGTGAGTCAAAAAATTGCTCCTACGTTTTTTTTTCATTTTCATGTGTCATTTAAAAAAATTACTTCCATATCTTCACACTTATTTGGGTCACCTTATATACTTAAAAATATTTTCCAGAAAGAGAGTCTTGCAAGTAGTATAGATTAGTATATGAAAGAAATTCCTAACATCATTAGTATAGGAGCTATAGACCAGCGCCCGCTTAGGTGACAACCCTGTATAGTCCTAAACAACACGCAGTTTCATCAGACGTGATTTGGATTGCTAGTGCTTTAATCTCAAGGAAATATTTTACTTTAAACGGTTTTGAAATGAGGTGGCTGCAATTATCTTGTCGTAGATCGTACTTATGCCTTAATGGTAAGCTTAACTATGATCTTTAAATGTAACTAAATAGATTTTTTAATCACGTACGTATTTATTCATGTCAGTCAGTACACATATCCATATAGATACATATATTTAATTTGTATGCAAGCTGCACGCAAGCTTCAAACTGCAATAAATTACGACTACTATTTTAAAACTACCACTGCGTACTATACATACATATGAGTGTTGATAGGAGATTTATGAATACGTCCCGCTAATGTATTCTCTTCTCTGCTATTACACATACTCTACCCCGTAAATATAATATACACATTTTATTTGACATCATAAAAACATCATATGCACTTGCACTTGGTTATATTTCATGTGTAGAGTGTAGTTATCGCCCTCTTTCACAACGTGATATTACGTCGTGCAATACTGTAACGACATCTAGTGTCTGTATACGTAGTGTTCGTACAATGCTTGGATAAGTGCATGTGCAATACGGTATACAAAAACAAAAAAACAATAATACACATTAAATTTAATATGTAGGAGGTACATCAATGCTTCTTATCATCAATATTTCACATGTATAAATGCTGGGATGGCAAACGGAAATCAAAACGTAATCTCGCTCTTTCCAGATTCATCCCGAAAATCAAAGTCTGTGTATATTTATTTTGCGGTTTTGTTTAATTTCTATATTTACTCGCACAACAATCGTATTCATCCTTTTGTGTATTCTTCACACAGGATTTTTCTTTTATTCTCCTACCGCGTACCACCGCACCCTAATTCAATATGAAACGCATCAATCACAAATTAGTCATAAATCACTCGAATGACAGTGGCAGCATCGTACACGTTCAAACGTAGGATATTTTTTTATTATTACCCTGCAGGATCCAATGGTTATAATGTCTTATCAGAGAATACATAACCAGTTTAAATAAAAAAGCGAGAAAAAGCTAGTTGAAAATGTAATATTAACTAAGCTCTAGTTTAAACATAATTCTGGCACCATCTTCATAGGGATAATTTATATTATCTGTTCTACAAGATCATAGCTTTGTAAGCACTTAGAACTGGACGTTTGATGCATAACATTATTTTCTTTTAGTAAATAGATTATATTATTGGGATGCAAATTTGGTTCGTTGTTTGAACATATTTCCTTAATTTCTACTACACAATTGAACAATTATTCATTGGAAAATTGTCGATAATCATGCATAATTGTGCAATACATTCATTTTTTGTGGGGAAGCGTCCGCCTTCTTGGATAGTGTTTGTCACAAGAGCCTCGCGTACAGTAAGCAATGTTAATGGTTGGACAGTCCTGTCACAATATGATAACACCCAAGCCGCGCCGAAGATATCCGATGTATTAGATGCAATACTCCCTAACTTTCATTTAAGACCATACACCTACAGGTAAAATCGTAACGATAAGAGTTTCTACATTTCAGGGTGATTTAAAAGCTATTTATATATGCAAATTTACGGTTTAATATAATGCACACAAGGTCACTAATCTTTATGTGACTATTTCAATATTTTTAATTTAATTTGTCCTACGCTGTTGAAATGCATATATACCATTATGTGCAATAGAACTGGAAAATAGCGGCAACAGCAACACATTTCTAATTAGTAGAACTCGAAAACTATAACAGTTAAAAATGAGTTCTCGTATAAAAAAATCCTTAATTTGAATCGCTCTTTCCATATTTGATATTCGGATCCTGATTGATGTATGTATTTTACCATCATATTGGAATACCCCTACGAAACTATCAAAGTCACGCAAACGACATATAGATACTATACGATACCTGTTTTCAATATTTTAATCATTCACTCAAATAATCTTGATAAATAATACTTACTAAACTCGTAATTTATTCATTCGTATTTCTCCACGAGTCTAAAATTAAATCTTAATATTACGCTAATGATATCTAGTTTATAATCATTCTTGATGACACTTGACTTATAATCTTTAATAAGAATTATAGAGGAAGCAGATAAATGAATTTCAAGATATCTATTAGGATATATTAGAATAATTTGTTTAGTAATTGAATATTGTATTAACAATCAAATTTCCTTCGACGCATTACAGTCTCATACGCCGAATATTTAAACCAAATTTATTAATCCATGAATACCATAAACTGTAAAATAGGGATTAGACCACAATAAATATAAGCTATTGTATGCAAAACAAATTACTGTTTAATATTATCCTAATAATTAAATCTTGCTTGAAGTACTGTGATCTCTTAACTGGAACTCAGATTCCAAATATTGAAATACATAATCCTAAATATTAAGAATTGTTAATTTCAATGAGGAGTATCTTTGTAACGAATTCTCAGAAAGTTCTTATTTTCTTAATATAAACTTATGTATAATGATTAGCTAAACCAATTATGAGCACCGTTTGAATATGTTTTAATTACGTTATAACATTAAAGCCAAAGAGGGGGCAAAAAATAATTTTGATATTGCCTTATTCGTTCTCAATATAAAAGCCTCTCGTCTTGAGAGTCTTTAGTTTGCTGTAATCGTCGTTAAGATGCCCGCAACAACAATAGAAACGTGAGCATAAATAGTTACCCTTTGGGAGCGTGGTTTGTCCTACAGGCAAGTTGCTGCAGAAGTTGGTGTATCGGTAAGTATATAATCTATTTTTTATTGTTCTATATGAATTCTTTGATTGCATTGCACAGATACTATTTTATTCTATTTTTTGTACTTTAGTTTATTGGTGTTGGTTCATTGATGTTCTGGCTTGATGACTTAGCCTAAAACGGTTATTTGACTAATAAATAGAAATTGAAAGTCAGTGATATCAACACCAAAAAAACTTGATTCTAAAGTTTTCAAATCAAATATACATTACACACACACATTAAATATTAAATGAAATATAAATAAATGTTAAGTTGATTGTAACTACATTTCACTCATCATTAGATAACGTTTAGTCCTTGTGTTAACAAACAAAATATGCCAACGAGTAGGTATTAATTTGTTTTATGATATCCCTCGTTGGTCTAAATTTTTAGTAACCGTTACTTCTGTGGAACTCTATAAACCCGTATCTTTTCTTTTTTTTTCTCCAACTGTACTTCAACAAAACGCTGGCGAACCGAAAACGAAGATGTAGCTCTACGAAATAAATCGAGGCCTGGACAACCACCCAAAATTAATCCAGAAGATGGTAATAGAATTTTGAACTACGTTCAACAAAATCCAGTTACCCATAATCCATTTTTTGTTTTTATTTATTTTTAATGAAAATTATCTGTATATAGCAGTGAAATAATTATATAAAAACCTATTTAACTCGAAAGATTTTTTTTCTTATACTTTATATAACCAACACGTATAAAAAGGAGATGTAGATGTTTCTCCGGTTGACTGTACTATTAAATTTATTAGATTCAAAAATTTAGTTGCTTAACCACTGATGACACTAACGTGACTACGACCCAAATATCAAATACGGAAAGAATGATTTTAATTAAAGCTATTTTGTAAGAGAACTCTCCTCTAACTGCTACAGTTTTCCAGTTGTACCAATTAGAAGTGTGTTACTGTTGCCGATATTTGTCAACTCTATTGATACTGTAGGAGAATCTAAAATATTTAAATATTCACATGAATATTAGTGACCTTGTGTGCATTATATTATACCGTATTTGCATGCTAAATGGGTTTTAAATCACCCTGCAATGTAGAAACTCTTGTCGTTACGATTTTACCTGTATGTGTACGGCCTTGAGCGAAAGCGAAGAGTTATTGCAAGGGTATCAATAGCTTCGGTATTTCTCGTATTATTATACTGTGACAGGACTGTCCAACCATTAACATTGCCTACTGTACAAGATGCTTTCTAATGGAATTAACCCGAACCAGGTGAGGATCATTTATTCGTATCTCCTGAATAGGTCTTTCTTCGCTGGATACGGAGATCATCTCTCCACGAAACAACCCATTTCTTTTCATAATATACAGGGTGTAACAATAGTGTGATATTCTTCCTTTTTCTCAATTTTTTATGCAAAATACAGCAAATATTTAAATATAAAAGTTGTTTAGTTTTACGAAATTTATAACATAAAATTATTCTAAGATATACAGGGTGTTTAGTTTGCCCGTAACCATCAGTATCTTTACATTTTTAAATAGGACAGTCTATTTATGAACACATTTTTGAATTGCCTAAGGAATTTTAAGGCACGTTTATACAGGATCATATTCAATTATTTTCATTCGTTTACAAGATATTGACATTTGTTTGAAAATTTTGACATTTTGCTCTCATCAGAAAACTGCCATTATTTCGGTAACGGAAAAAATGTATCATTATGAAACTTAATATAACGTTAGTAGCATCTCCTATGATGACAATAAACAGATGTAGACTTAAATACGTTATACAGAGCGTTCTAGAATCGGTATATTTTTGAAGCAATTGAAAGGTGAAAATCTTCATTTTTTCAAATTGAAACACTCTTTAAAAGAAAGTTTCTCTCTCGTGTTGTTGGGGCTGTTCGATTAACTTGCTCCTTTATGTATTCCCAAAGAAAAAAATCACATTTGGTCAGATCGGGTGACCTTGGTGGTCAATGCACTAGACCTCCTCTGGCAATCAATTTATTACGAAGTGCATTATTTAGATGATCTCGGACATTCCTAGAGAAATAGCACGGTGCCCCATCTTGCTACAACCACAAATTCCTTATCATATTAAAAGGAAGTGTGTCTAGAAGATCTTCTAATTCATTCTTTAGGAACGCTAAATAATTTTCGCCGCTAACTGTACCATTAAAGAAATATGGACCAAGTAACCGGTTGCTGTTATTCCTCTCCATACATTCAAAGAACAACGATGTTGGTAATCCATGGTTTTTATAAAATGAAGATTTTCGCGGTCATAATATAATAAATTGTGTCTATTAACGTAATGGCTTTTATGGAAAGTCGCTTCGACCGTGAATAGAATAAAATTATGAAAACCTGGTTCTTTCATTACCAGACAATTCCTGTAAATAATGTATACGGTAGCCATGAAATTTGTGTTGACGTAAAATTCGTGAAGTCGACATATAGCTTATTCCTAATTGTGATCCAATTTTTGTTTTACTAGTATGAGGGTCCTCGACTGACATAGCAAGTATTGCCAATTAATTATTTTCATTTGTAACTGGTTTGGCACGTTTGTATTCTACATGTCCAGTTGCTCCAAATCGCTCCGGAACTCTTTCAAAGACTAAATGTTCATATTTTAGATATAAGTACAAATTTAGAACGCACGTAGATTTACAAAAATATCAGCACAGCAGACAAATAGTAAAGAAAGTTCATATTTAACATTTTTATTCAATGTTTGGTTTCTAAACTTTCTTTTTAAGAACTCGCCTAGATAGCAACACATAGAAATGAGAAATAATTTGAAATATCTTTAAAACTATTAATTTTAACTAGATACATGCTTCATACAAACTAATAAATAATTATATTTCTCTTTAAACTAACCCATAAAAAGATTTTCGCATTTCAATTGTTTCAAAGAGACATCGATTTCTAGAGCACCCTGTATAACGTATTTAAGTCTACATCTTTTTATTGTCATCATAGGAGATGTTTCTAACGTTATGTTAAGTTTCAGAATGTAACATTTTTTCCGTTACCGAAATAATGGCAGTTTTCTGATGAGAGCAAAATGTCAAAATTTTCAAACACATGTCAATATCCTCTAAACTAATGAAAATAATTAAATATGATCCTATACAGGGTTTCCACGGCCAAGTGGGACATAGGGAGAATACATGTAAAATCGGTTTTCGGTGAATATTATCTCCCTAATACTACTTCATCCAAATTTAAGTGCCGGATATTATAACTGGGTAAACAACGAACATTTCCACAATCATAGTACAAAGAAAGTCATTTTAATAAAGCCAAAAAAATTACTCCTATTATTTTTAAACCTATTGTACGTGAATTCCTAATAAGGCTTTCAATACGTCAGATAGTGCAAGCGGCCGTGGCGCAGACGTTCACGCGACGCCTTAATAACGTAAGACACAGAATGTTTGGGGTTCGAATCGGAGAAATGAATTTTATTTTTTTTTTAATCTTATTTAGTTTTGTTGTTTATTTTGACAAATGATTCGTCGTTAGTAACAATTAAAAATCGAATAATATAGCACGTGATCATTTTTTTTGTAAAAATTATTCATTATTTACCCTAATCCTCAAAATATCGATTTTATAGTCTTCAAAATCTCTGATTTTTGTAGTATTATTGAATTTGTAGCATTATTGTTGGAGATAAAAATTAAAAAATAAAATTAATCTGCCGGGATTCGAACCCTAAACAATCCTTGTATTTCCGTTATTAAGCCGTCGCGCGAACCATTACGCCACGGACGCTTGCACCAACTTACGTATTAAAAGCCTTATTAGGAATTCACGGACAATATATTTAAAAATAATAATTTTTTGACTTTATTAAAATGACTTTCTTTGTACTATGATTGTGGAGATGTTCATTGTTACCCAGTTATAATATGCGGCCCTTAATTTTGAATGAAGTAGTATTAGGGAGATAATATTCACCGAAAACCGATTTTATATGTATTCTCCCTATGTCCCACTTGGCCGCGGAAACCCTGTATAAACATGCCTTAAAATTCCTTAGGCAATTCAAAAATGTGATCATAAAACTAAACACCCTGTATATCTTAGAATAAGTTTATGTTATAAATTTCGTAAAACTAAACAACTTTTGTATTTAAATATTTTCTCTATTTTGCATAAAAACGGAAATATGGAATAATATCGTACTATTCTTACACCCTGTATATGTTGGACATACTAAAAGCCGAAGAAGTTGATTTTGCAATATACTCGAATGATACCACCCTTTACACTGCTTCAACCGACGAGAATCATCTTCTTCACAAACTCCAGCACTCTTTGGACGAAGTTCTATCATGGGCTTACAAGTGGAAGCTGAAGATTAATTAGTCGAAATACATGGCAATACGTTTGACGAATGGATTACGTCCACCACTCAACAACATTTCTGTGGACCACTTTAAGTTCCCTTGAGTCCTTGAGTTCATCAGTCTGCTGATGAGACGTGATTCGCGCCACACCCTGGGTCTCCATGACAACAGATCGATTGAGAGGTTAAACTCGACCAAGTGCTGTTTCTATCTCTTGTTGTGTTTTAAGAGCAAACTCTCACTTAAAATAAAAGCGCGTGTTTAGTGCTCCTTCCTGCGTCCTAATGTCGCGTATGGGGATCTGTTGTGGTTTGGCCAAGTTCCATTTTATAAAACTTCAAATAGTCGAAAACTTGGTTTTAAGGCTTAACACTGGAGCCCCTTTTTTTGTCAGAAATCAACAACTTTGCGATAATCTTGGAGTAACAATTTGTGATAGGTCTATCAGCGAAGACTTAAGATCTACCTCGATCCTGACAGACCCGTTCGTTGGCGATGCAGTGTTTCCTTCTGCAAAAAATATTACAGTGTTTCAAAGCTTTTTGCTTTATTTGTATACCAGACAAAAGAATATTTTCGTAGAGCAATAAGTATTTATTCAGGTTTTGCTGGTACAACTTATGCTGTCAGGATGGACTGTGGTGGTGCACAATAGTATCTCTTTGGCTCGAACTTGTCATCATCTTAATGCAATAGTTATGACGCAGCATAAATTTTTCGCGTTTGATACTAACTACAGAAAAAGACCTCTAAATTTCAGTTAAGTAGCTTGCTTTAGATTTGAAAATACCCGTCTGTGAAGTATGCATTAAAGTCTGAATTTGAAAATGTTAATATGAAACAAAGTAATCAATTTTTGTTAAAAGCGTTTTGAAAATCTGTGTCCACCATATGCATCTAACCATTACTTAGATTATTAGTAAAAAGTAGTTGTCGTGTTGGTTAACTGGCACAAACATATACGAATATTTTGCTACAGCAGAGAAAACCCCTCTGATTTTGTAACTTTAAACTTTTTATTGATTCCTGAGTATCTTCCTCATCAATCGTAGTAATGTTCAAAATATTATAGTTTTCATTCTGCACATAATCACTAGTAACCAACCTATCAGAAGTGTTAAAAACCGATTCAAAATATGTACCGGATGGTCAACTAAGAATGTCGCCCGGCCATATCTCCGGAACGGTTTATAATAAAGCTTTGGGAAAAAAATATTATTGACTAAAGTGACCCCGAGAAACATTTGAAAATTATTTAGCAAAGCGTAGGATGACCGCTAGAGGGCGTAACTGATCACCAAAAATTTTAATTCTTATTTTACGCAAAATTTACCAACTTAAGGTCTATCATAAATATGAAAATCGGAATCTACTGAAAATTTTGCATATTTTACGTCGGACAACTGTTTTGTATTTTGTCAAATGAGGGGTAGGGAGGAGGGGAAACTTTGTTTTGAAGGAACGTTTATAACTCCGGTTCTGTTGAACCGAATTTTGCAAATTTAGTCTCCATGGAAACAGCATTAATCCTACAATCCCATGCTTACAAATTGGAACCGATGACGTGCATGCTAGAGGGCGATGTTTAAATTTTTTCCGGGAATTTTGTTTTTCTCGAAAATATTAAATGGTAACATATATTTTTGACAAGAAATTAAAAAAGTTGGCTAAATTACCAACAAATCAGCGAAAACCGGATATCGCTATCTTTTACCAATCCGAAGATATCTTCAGAAACGTATGGATGGTAAAAAAGTCTTGTATAAATTTAAATTATTCTGCTTCCCGTGAACGAAATTTAGCAAATTTGATCTTATTAGAAAGGATATTCATTGCCCTATGTGTAGTGATTGAAGCTGTTTAATTTTATCTTGTCCGTCGCCGCTAGAGGGCGATAAAGGAATTTAAATACATAAATTTTATGATTTTTGAAAAGAACAGTGCGTGGAATGCTTGGCGGCCAAAAAACGGACTATCATGGATTTCCCAAAACCTACTGCTACTGATTTAAATTGTTTAATATTGTCTTTATTTCTGTCGCCGTCAGATGACGTTAAAGAGAACAGAATAGAAGGCATGTCGCTAGCGATTCGCAACATTATGTTTTTTTTTTTATATGATGAGTGTGCTGTGCATTTCTCCGTAAATATTCGAAATTTTCTGGCCCCTGATAGATGGATGTAACACGCCAGTCTATTTCCATGGCCACCCAGGACCTCAAATTTGACTTGTTTAGATTTTATTTGCGGAGGCGAAAAAATATCTTATTTTTGCAATATGATCTACTGCTCGCGTAGGAAATATCGCGTTCAAGGTATTTCTAAGACAGAAATAGAGACTGTAGTTCTATCCACTCGTTGTAGAGTGAAAGTTCGCATCGAAAAGAATAGGAAACAACTCCATGATTTAGGGCGCCGCTAATATTAACTTTATTATTATGCTGTTTCCATTTTTGTTGTTTTTCTGTATTGTTTAATTGAATGATACCGTTGTGCTTTTCACTAAAATCTTAAGCTTCCAATCCATTATTTTATAGTATGAGCATAAATACAACTTTCCACGCACTGTTCTTTTCAAAAATCATAAAATTTACATATTTAAATTTCCTTAACGCCCCCTAGCGGTAATGGACGAAACAATATTAAACAGTTTCAAGCACAAAGCATAGGCCAAGCAGAATAATTTAAATTTAAAGAAGAAGTTTTTACCATTCACACGTTTCTGAAGATATCTTCGGATTGGTAAAAGATAGGGAGATCCGGTTTTCGCTGATTTGTTGGTAATTTGATCTACTTTTTTAATTCCTTGTCAAAATGTATGTTTCCATTTAATATTTTCGAGAAAAAAAACAAAATTCCCGAAAAAATTTAAACAGCGCCCTCTAGCATGCACGTCACTTATTAGATTGGTTCCAATTTGTAAGCATTAGATTGGAGGATTAATGCTGTTTTCAACGAGACTAAGTTTACAAAATTCGGTCAAGCGGAACCGGAGTTATAATCGTTCCTTCAAAACAAAGTTTCCCCACCTCCTCACCCCTTATTTGGCAAAATACAAAAAAGTTGTCCGACGTAAAATATGCAGAATTTTCTGTAGATTCCGATTTGCATATTTATGATGGACCTTAAGTTGGTAAATTTTGCGTAAAATAAGAATTAAAATTGTTGGTGATCAGTTACGCCCTCTAGCGGTCATCCGACGCATTTCTAAATAATTTCCAGATGTTTTCCGGGGTCATTTTAGTCAGTAGTATTTTTTTTCCCAAAGTTGTACTGTAAACCGTTCCTGGGATATGGCCGAGCGACATTCTTAATTGGCCACCCTGTACAATACTAACCCTTGAGTTATATCTTCTAACCAATTCTCTATATTCATCGACAAATTTATTTCTATTTGCTAGGCTACTCTTTTGATTCTTTATAGGTGCTTATTAGCATTCCCTGTAGTTATACTATTTTCTGACTTATTGAAATAATCTTAACATTTATCAAGTTTCACTTTCAATTGTGCTTATAAATGCCGAAATTTCTGAAGGTAACAATTACTATTTTTCCGATTTCTATGATACTCTATATCATATAGTGCCATTCATTGTAGTATTTCGTATTATCGTGACGTTATCATCACCGTCGTTGTAATTTTCCGGGAAATGTCACCATGTTGTCCAAGGATTCAGATTGCCGAGTGTTCGTTGAAAGGCCAATCACGTTAATGATAAAGAAATACTTAATTTATAATGTTTATTAAACGTATAATACAGCTGTATCATACAAAACAATGATTACGTACAATTAAACTATACTAGACGCATTAAGCATGAAATAAATCAAAATATTGAAGAACTATGCAAACAATTCTTCCGGAAAAAAAGGGTCAATTACGCACTCTCAAATAATTTACATTATTATTTAATCAGGATATCGAAAAGTAGACTGAAACATGGATTTATACTGTACACACGACATCCTAAATGGGGATTTTAATCTCGCCGACGAATTCAAACATCACGAAAACAACCCTAATCCCGACAGTCTACATTAATCATAATAAAATAATATCAATCATTTCGACGGCGATAATACATTTCAAACACAGTTATAAGTAGATGTCTACTGGTGAGAGAGACTCCCCTAATACATACACAACATCAACGGTAGCTCCCCGATATATATTGGCACATGAACGCAAATGTAAACCCTCCGTTGTGTCAGCGTAAGCGTTCGTATTTTGTCATTGTTTACACAAGAGCAATAAATGCGGTTTAGTCTCGGTAGGCGATCGAATTTGACATATCGATGTATGCATGTATATATCTGCCTGCCAGTATGTACTGTATATATATGTATATACAGCTGGATTAACATATGAATCGGATTTATTAGATATATTTAATGTTTGCGGCGTTGACGGACGCGTGTGCGGCTTTATACGGAGGCGTTATAACGTGGGAATCGCAAATATCATTGCACGCCGCGATGCCGTCTCACTGTACTCATGTGAACGAATGAAAGATGGTTTTGAGTGCTGATGAAGAGTGAAACTGCTGCGTTTGAATATTATTTATGTGAAGTGTGTGCAAAAGCTGTTAAATATAATGAATGCAGCGTCTGTGGTCCTGTTCACCTCTCATTTTCAGTTTTTATCCAAGAGATAATTGAAGCTAACTGAAAGAAACTAGTTTGTTTGAAACGTAGGTTAATTCTTACTAATTAATGAAAAAAATTATTAAAATAACGTTACGAAGAGTTTACCAAGACCGCGGTGGTTAACAGCATACCCAAGATATGTCAATTCTTCACGACAGAACTGACATTTGTCCTTAGTAACAGCAAGTCCAGCTTTACGTAGCTAAGACAGAACCTCATCAAGCACACAAAGATGTTCTTCGAGAGACAATAACAATGATATCAAGTCGCAAGGTCAACGAGTCTCTGCCAAACGGCATTTGTCGGAATTGAAATAAACCATAGTTCAGCACATTGAAAGTCGTATACTGGAGAGAAGATTCGGTGATAGGGAGACATAATTAAGACACATTAAGACATCTATAATCGACACAGAAACGTCGTATTCAGCTCAGCATCAACTACTGTTTGCATGGCGAGAGATATTGGTGCTTGAAGAAGGGCTACTCGTCACTATCATATGGTCCATTCGAGTAGCACAACCAAGTACATTTCCAACCTTATCAGGCCAAAATGAAATCTAGTTTAGCCTAGTTAAAGGAATGGACCGCCTTAACAAAGCCACGTTAAGGACGATCGTCTAGTGGGCGGCATTTGCGTTTCCCGAACATTTTGGGCAGTTAGGCCCGATAATTCCAGTTTTGCCACAACGATAGCAAAAACGCTTGCGAACCCGTTGACATTATCCATAACGATGACCAATCTGGATATACCTCCAACATTTGGTACTAGAGCTGTGAGAGTGGCAAACTTCAGCGACCTGAGATTTAGTACTGGCTGATTGCACACATGCAAATCAGCTCAAACTGTGTTTGATAAAACGGATTTTTCAACATAATTTTCAATTGAGTTGGTTCAGGAATCAAAATTGATAACTGCAAAAAAAAAATTTGCATGATCGAACATACATACATACATGCCGATGATTCAGATTAACCTTGAATACATACATACATACATACATTGCAATTCCTCATGCAGAGCGTCTGACAACTCCTTTCAATCGGAATATAATGATTGATTGGTACGATTGACCAAATAATAGATAAGAAACCTGCAATTCAGAGACTTTCGGAAAACAACGACCCTAAATAATAGGAAGTCGTTATGGTTACTTGAATCAATTTCTGAAAACATTTCTTTAATTTTTTGCTTTAGTTCCGATACCAAGGACATTATTGAAACCAATAAAGCAGAAGTTGTTGCGTTTCTTCTGTAGAGAAATTGTTGACTATTATCGATGCTGTCATGAATGAGAGTTAAAGCAGTTTGAGCTTTTTGAGAGATAGCTGCACAATCTTCAGCATAAGAGAAGGGATATTAGGTCGTACAAGAGTGGAAGTTGCTGGCAGATGCAGGGGCTACCGTAAGATACGGTGCATAATCTCAACCGTGGAGCGGGTGACGATACCGACAACTTGTAACAAATCTAGAAGGTCTTCTTTAGAACGACGGTTTACTTCCTTTTTAAACTGCATCGTGGGAGAAGGTAAGACGAGTTGTAAAATAATTATAGTGAAATCGAAAATCATGGAGGAAGATATTGATACACCGTATGAAAATGGCCGATAATAAAAGAAACGGTCACAAGAAATGATGAAATGGCTTCGCAAAAAATATTTTGGTCCCACGCTGAGCGCAAAAAATTGTTCTCGTTGCACGTTACACATCCTTGATCAACTCAAGGCGGGGCCCCTAACGGGGACGCCAAGCGACGCCATGGTTCAGAAATTTAACCTAGATAGAAAATATCAGGTTATAATACCAGATAAGAAGGACTGGGAATATGGCTCCCCAGTAAGAGCGGACTCAAGCTGGTATACCGACGGCTCTAAAACGGACCACGGCGTAGGAGCTGGTATTTATAGAAGGAAGCCGTGCAAGGCCCTTTCATTGAGCTTCAGCAAGGACTCGACAATTTTCCAGGCTGAGGTTGCGGCGATTCACCACTGTGTCAGAGAAGTAGACAGTTAGGCCGAACCAGGAAAAAGCGTCGCTATTTACTCTGACAGCCAAGCAGTACTTAAAGCTATTAGTTCCGCAAGTGCTGACTCAAAGCTGGTTTGGGACTGCGTAAGAGCCCTAAATGAGGCGGGCACCCTAAGGAAAATCACTTTGGCCTGGGTCCCCAGCCACATGGGAGTGAAGGGAAACGAGACGGCCGATGAGCTGGCCAGACGAGGCTCGTCAAGGCCTTTCATAGGAGTGGCCCCTTCCTTCGGCACTACCAAATCACAAATTAAGAGGTCCATCTACGAATGGTCACAAAACAAGTCCAAGGAATGGTAGGTAAGATCGCCAGGACAAAGACAGGCTAAGGAGTTCCTAAGGGAACAGAGGCCTAAGTTTACTGAAGACCTACTGAGTAAAGACAAGAAGACTGTCAAAATGATAGTAAGTCTGATGACCGGTCACTGCAGACTGAATAGGCATATGTTTAATATAGGCCTGGCAGAAAATGCTCTCTGCAGATTCTGTCAAGAGGAATAAGAAACCCCAGTTCATGTTTTGTGCCACTGTGACGGCCTAGCGAGGACAAGGTTTCTAGCAATGGGGGTAGAGAACCCCACAGCCAACGGCTACACAAAAGAGCCGCTCTCAAAAATGATAAGTCTGATTAAGAAGGCGAAACTAGAGAGCGTTCTCTAAGGTAAAGGGGATCACAATAGACCTGTAAAGGTCGCGGTGAAACAGGCCCGCATGCCACCCCACTCTAAACCTAACCTAACCTAACGTTACACATCGTGTGGGTCGACACTTCCGACCTACCTGGTGGAGGAAGATGGATTCCTGAAGGCGATGTGACTCAGTGAAAACGGTCGTGGGTATCGATATCAATAATATAGCGCCACTGATTTCACGAATGCTTCCCAGATACACAAAGTACTTGTCTACCATTAGCATTACTACTACATTATTTTCTGTGCTGCGGTAATTTTTTGAATAAGTGTGGATTATAAGCGCTGTTCTCAAGACTAGTTTCGGTGCCAAGGCTTTGATTTGTTCAGGTGTCAGAGTCGCCCCTTCTAGACGCTAAAACTTTTGCCGGCTTAATTTTTCGCATTCGCAAAGTATGTGTTCGGCTGTTTCAGTTCCTAGTTCGCAGAATCAACACGTGTCTTGATCAACTAGGCCCCTTCTTTTTAAGAGGGTGTCTTAGAGGGCAGTGGCCGGTCTAACTCTAACTTGCTGAGATCAAGTAGTTTTTTTGTTGCTGTTTGGTTAGAAGTTAATAAATTTCTTTGCTTGTTCTTAAATTTCCTTCTTGAGCTGGCTTTTGGGAACGCCAAATAGGGACACTGTTTGTTGCGGCCAGATGCGTCAGTCATTCGGCAATCACAGACCAGTTTAGAATCAAAGCTATGAGAGGCTAGAGTTTTCAGAGCGGCTTGACTATCGGTGCATTTGTAAGTAAATGTTTGCGCTTCTCAGATTCCTGTTTAGGATTTAGCAGACGCAAAGATCTATGGCGTGTATTTCCGCCTGAAAAATACTTGAGAATGACTCTAGGGCTCTAAAGAGTTTGGTCTTAGCTCCATAAATCCCAACCCCTACCCCTTTATCTTGGATTCGTCTGCGTAGCAAACAAGCGATCTCCATTTTCGAACTTAAGTCCATCGATCTATCAAAATAGTGCACGTTCTGAGTGATAAGGAAAAATGAACTATCATGAACATAGAAGCCGTGGAACAGTACAACAGCATCAATTGTGATGATTCCTGTATGTCTTATAATATTTGATAGATCGCAAATCGATCAGATTGGAATAACTTAAATGAAATGACATTTCTTTCTGGCATCGTCCATTATTTAATTTAGCATGTTTACGCATAGATCTGGAAATCTGAATAAATATCCATCGCTTTAAAATTAAAACAATTCATGCTACTATAAAACCTCGTTTCTTGATATTTTATTTCAGATAAAAATTTCGGCTAACTTGTCCGACTCGACAGACCATAAATTACGCACCATAAAAAATAAAATTTACACAGTGTTCTCAGATTATCTCTTCTACAATGTACAGCAACATAATAAAAATAGATTAAGGTAGCGATATCTATCCGCAGAAGACCGAAAAAATAAAAAAGCATCGTATCCAAGCCAGGCAGCTCGGTTTCGCTGGTTGAAAATTATAATTTCATATAAGTAGTTGATAATTCTTAGTGCTATTTTATATGCGAGTAAGGTTGTAATTGTACGATTATATCGGTTGTGTCTGGTACCCCGTCATTATAAAGTTATAATGTGTGATCAGATTTTTCGATTATATTATACATATACGGTAAAGCATATACGCTACCTTGAATACAGGTGAAATTAGAGATTTCTTATGTATTCGTTGTAGCAGCATGCACACGATACACGATACGCGATTAATGTAATTTCGCGTTTTATATTTTAAAAAAGGCAGGGTAAATTGTTTTCAGGTACGATTATCTTTAGCATAAATACATCAATTACCGTCTTGTTTTTATAATAGCGGTAGGCATAATTTTACTGCTTCATTATTTGGGTGCTCTGTCCACGGTCACGATGCGGAAGGTAGCATCAGTTGTTTGACCGGCGATTTTCGACAGAATTTGCAATTTACCGGGCGTTCGTCTACGCAATCTAACCGAACTTCGTCCGGTCTTTTTTAGGTAATACATCGCCCTGGTACCTTTTACATAAAATTATTTATGTAATTTTAGATAATCATCAGCGTGCGTTTCTTTTTCGTATAGGTAAAGCTGATATGTTACGAAATTACGTGGAGATTATGAAAAAAATCACTTTGGACGATGTTGTAGAGTGGTTATTGATGCTGCAAGGAAATTATTTCGATTTATATGCTAAGCATCTTTAACGAGGTACATAGTCTGTATGTCTTCCTGGAATTTCGCAAAATAAAATCTAGAAAAATGCTATTCTCTGTTTTATTATTAGGTTTTTGTTTAAACTCTTTCTTCCGTGAAATAAATTGTCATTTAATATCTATCAAATAATATTAAAATATATAGTCATGACTGTCGACAAAAAAATCTAAAAACAAAGAAATCATTGATGTATCGAATATTAGCAAAAATCCGAACAGGCAGTGGTGCAGTTTCGGACAAGTTAAAATTGCTTGAAAATATAACAGTTTTGTAAAATTATTTGTCCAAAACACAACACTGTAAATGAAACAAAACTAAGGTTAACATAGTTTATTGAAAAGTTAACATTTTGTGGTACATTTTGTAAAACAAAAAAACACTGAGAACAATTTAAAACAAAAAAGAGAACAACAAAAACCTTAAAAACTGAGGTCATTCTTGAAGTGCCCGGCACAGTAATTATTGGCCTAGGAAATTTAGAAATCACGTCAGATCTTAAAACCATTGATATGTCCTCTTACTCAGGAAAAATAAAACCAACTGTACCAACGTAGTGTTTTATTAATTTTTTTGTGCAAAACTTTACCAAGCTAAAATTACCAATTAACATTTGCTGATTATTATCTAATAATGGAATACTTTCTGCCCTACTAACCTTCGTCGATTTGCGATCGACCTTGTGTGCTGAGCTGTTAATCACTCCTAACAGGGAATGGCAGGTCTATCCGGATTTCAACTCTCTGAAAAAATGTCACCGTCTTTCCAGAGAATTGAAATCCGGCTCCTAACGTCCTGCCATAACGATAGTCAGCCGCCTAACCACTGCGACTATCAACCCGTTTGACCCGTTCACTTCGTCTACTCTGCAAGAATATTTGAACAGTTGCTTAGGGTTTTGTCCTATGCAGCACCGATATCGAAAGGAAGAGAAGAAACTCAGATGTCTTTAGATAAGCCTGCCAAAGAAATAGCCGTTACATTTTCGAGACAGGCTTGGTTTTAGAATCCACATCAAAAACAAGAAAGATTGCTACGAAATAAGGTTTTATAAAGTAGCAATATCTGATGGACACGTCTAATGGGGTCAACAATTAATCTTCTATCAATAATATTACAACAGAAAAAGGAACATCGATAATACTACAACAGAAAAGGAAAAAGGATGGTGGCACTACTATAACAGAAAAGTTAGTTCTCCAGCTAATGAAACCTTACGTCTTGAAAGAGCATCAGTTGTTTATGGACAAAAATTACCATAACTTCCCATTATCTGCGAAGCTTATGAAATTCTAAAAGCATGCTTGTGGCAGTCTTAGGCCTAAGTGACGTGATAGTCTTAAAAGTCAGTTTTTGTCAATGTTACTCGCTGTAACGGTTCTGGACTAATTTCTATGGCAATTTTTTTAAAACAATGTCCATGCAAAGAAACCAGATACTGTAGAGCAGTTGAGGAACAATATTCGGAAAGCAATTCAAAATATTTCTTCCGAAACTAGAAGTTAGAGCTACTAACCTTCGTCGATTTGCGATCGACCTTGTGTGCTGAGCTGTTAATCACTCCTAACAGCGAATGGTAGGTCGATCCGGATTTCAACTCTCTGAAAAAATGTCACCGTCTTTCCAGAGAATTGAAATCCGGCTCCTAACGTCCTGCCACAACGATAGTCAGCCGCCTAACCACTGCGGCTATCAACCCGTTTGACCCGTTCACTTCGTCTACTCTGCAAGAAGATTTGAACAGTTGTTTAGGGTTTTGTCCTACGCAGCACCGATATCGAAAGGAAGAGAAGAAACTCAGATGTCTTTAGCCTTGTCTGCCAAAAAAATGACTGTTACATTTTCGAGGCGGGCTTGGTTTTAGAATCCACATCAAAAACAAGAGAGATTGCTACGAAATAAGATCTTATAAAGTAGCAATATCTGATGGACACGTCTAATGGGGTCCACAATTAATTTTCTATGGTTAATATTACAACAGAAAAGGAAAAATCGATAATACTACAACAGAAAAGGAAAAAGGATGGTGGCACTACTATAACAGAAAAGTTAGTTCTCCAGCTAATGAAACCTTACTGAGAAGCTTCTGAAATTCTAAAAGCATGCTTGTGGCACTTTTAGGCCTAAGTGACGTGATAGTCTCAAGAAGTCAGTTACATTCAGTAAGTTAAATTGAAGCACAGTAACCATTTTTGTATGGACAAGCGACAAGTATATTTGGCTAAATGCAAGAATAATCGGAATGTTAGGTAACAACCAGAGAACTAGCTACATATCTCAGTTACATGTCAGCTATGAACTCAAGGCGGGGCCCCAAATGGGGACGCCAAACGACGCCATGGTTCAGAAATTTAACCTAGATAGAAAATATCAGGTTATAATGCCAGATAAGAAGGACTGGGAATATGGCTCCCCAGTAAGAGCGCACTCAAGCTGGTATACCGACGGCTCTAAAACGGACCACGGCGTAGGAGCTGGCATTTATAGAAAGAAGCCGTGCAAGGCCCTTTCATTGAGCTTCAGCAAGGACTCGACAATTTTCCAGGCTGAGGTTGCGGCGATTCACCACTGTGTCAGAGAAGTAGACAGTTGGGCCGAACAAGGAAAAAGCGTCGCTATTTACTCTGACAGCCAAGCAGCACTTAAAGCGATTAGTTCCGCAAGTGCTGACTCAAAGCTGGTTTGGGACTGCGTAAGAGCCCTAAATGAGGCGGACACCCTAAGGAAAATTACTTTGGCCTGGGTCCCCAGCCACATGGGAGTGAAGGGAAACGAGGCGGCCGATGAGCTGGCCAGACGAGGCTCCTCAAGGCCTTTCATAGAAGCGGCCCCTTCCTTCGGCACTACCAAATCACAAATTAAGAGCTCCATCTACGAATGGTCACAAAACAAGTCCAAGGAATGGTGGGAAAGATCGCCAGGACAAAGACAGGCTAAGGAGTTCCTAAGGGAACAGAGGCCTAAGTTTACTGAAGACCTACTGAGTAAAGACAGGAAGACTGTCAAAATGATAGTAAGTCTGATGACCGGTCATTGCAGACTGAATAGGCATATGTTTAACATAGGCCTGGCAGAAAATGCTCTCTGCAGATTCTGTCAAGAGGAAGAAGAAACCCCAGTTCATGTTTTGTGCCACTGTGACGGCCTAGCGAGGACAAAGTTTCTAGGAATGGGGGTAGAGAACCCCACAGCCAACGGCTACAAAAAGAGCCGCTCTCAAAAATGATAAGTCTGATTAAGAAGGCGAAACTAGAGAGCGTTCTCTAAAGTAAAGGGGATCACAATAGACCTGTAAAGGTCGCGGTGAAACAGGCCCGCATGCCACCCTACTCCTAACCTAACCTAACCTACATGTCAGCTATTGATAAGAAATAATGTAAAGATGATTCACATAAATATCATTTTATACAATTCAGAGATGAAGTAATTGGTTATCTGATAAAGTTACCTAGGTATGTGGAAGTTCTTTTGGGTACAAACGATGTTTACATAGAAATAGGGTAATTACTATTTTTAACAACAGAACCAACAAGAAATTCTGGTCACTTCTGGGGACAAATCTCAGAGGAAATCTATACTTCTGAAGAGTGGAATGTGCACTCAAAAAATATAAAATGGGAAATTAGTTTTGGATGTAAAAGTTTTCGTAAGGCCTTTATACCCACCCTATTTTGAAAAATGGCACGATTCAACATACTAGAAGCTATTTATTACTTTTTTATTGTAGTTGGTTTCTTTGTGTTCGTAATTCTTATTACAAACTTGGTTGTTTTAGAATCAAATTCTTTCATATTTATGTACATATGTTCTTTTATTTACTTGTGCCAAGTTGCAAACACACTAAAGGCAAGCAAAAGTTTTTTTTCATAATTAGAAGTTATTTACTATGCTTTAAAAGATATTTTGTGGTATATGTAATTTGTTAAAAACCACTATGTAGTGCCATGTTTAGCAAAATAGGCTTTAATACAGTTGAATGTATTCCTACCCAAAATCTGCCCAACAACTGTTTTTTTTTCTTTGGTTTGTTTCTATTTGAGTTGGCTCAAAGAAGTATTCAACAAAAATTTGCACTTTATGATCCTACACGAGTTAATAAAATAGCACCTAATTCATTTTTACGACCAAACACCGCGTATAAAACGCGTTTCTGATGGATCACGCTATCCGCTTACTGCTTCAATTTTCAGGTCACGTTCGGCGGTCGCCGATAATAGACAGTTGCGCCAACCCCGCGTAACAGAAAAATAACCAAAACTGGATCCATTCCGATTACCCTCACTATATATTTCCTTATCTAATTTTGTCGCTTCTCCACACAGTGGAAAGAGAAAAATATACACTGACGTGGCTGCGATCCCTAAAACCGGACTACCTTGTATACTCTTGTACACGAGTTTATAGAAGAGATTCTTGTTCGGGGAATTCGGACCGAAATTGTCAGAATTTCGGAACTCGTCTTGTTTCCTTTTTTGGGAAGAAACCGCTTTTTTTTTGGCAGTCGGTGTTTCGCGCCGATAAAGTCGACCCTGTTTGCGAGGAGAACCGTACCAGAAGGATAAGAAGAACATCTCGCTGGACGAGGCGCTATACGGAATTCGTTTATTTTTGTGTATATCCGAGTGTGAGCGCCGCCAAGATCTGATGGGACTCATTTAAATTCGTTATTGTTGTTTAGTGTTCTCATGCAATTTCGATATTTTTGTTTTTTTTTGCCGTCGACGCGGGCCCCATTCAAGGTGTGTGAGTTTAGCGAACGCAGATGTAAATTGGTTCAGATACAACGAATTGTTAGATGCTAACATTCGGAATGATTCTCACGAGGATTTTAATTCGTATCAGTTTGTAGGACTGACGTTGTTGTTACTTATTCAATAATACTTTCATAAAGACATGGTTTAATAGTAGAACTTATCTCAAAAATTAGTTTGTTACACCATAGAGAGGAAGTCTATATATGTATAACAATGGAGATATCAGATGCATAACTGCAACTAAAGATCTATACTATGATATCGTTCTATGTCTGAAGTTTTAGAACGATTTCTAAATACGAATACGTTCAATAGTTTATTAGGAGCCTCTTTTAATATTGTTAAATTGCTAAATACTGGTTCATTTGCTAAAACAAAGTGCGATGATGATGTCTTGAGTTCAACTGATGGATCATTTTATGAATGGGGTGTGGGTAAGTATTAAAATTGAAATGATGAAAATGATTTTCATCACATATAGACCTCCTCAACTACAAGCAGAGAATCTTCTTGATGAACCAAAAGACTGCTTAACTCCCCACTATCTAACCTGTAATGGTTTAATTTGTATTGCGGATTTTAACCCTTTAAGTGTTACTGGGATAATAATTTCCCACCATATTCATAACGGCTCAGAAATTATCATTGGGATTTATTTTTCCCATCTGAATACACCGCACTATAATAACCAGTAACGCCATCTAGTGAAATATATGAAATATCAACACAAACTCTCTTCTTTCTATTTTGCAACCGCTTTTCCAGACTCATGCCTACTTCGAATTATACATGAGACCAATATTTACATTCATCAACGTAATGTACAAGGTGCAGATGACAAAGAAATAAACTTAGAAGAACTAAAGGCCTTCTATGGCCTTCTAGTTTTTATGGATTTTCACCAAGTGCCCAGCATGAATCTTTTTTGGTCTGGCAATGAACATTTTAATGTCGATAGAGTTGCAAGAGTAGTGCCTTTGAAAAGGTTTTTATTTATATTGCGATATATTCATCTAAACGACAATACTAAAACGCCTAAAATGTAAAAATTTTGATAAATTATATAAAGTGCGACCATTGGATTCTTAATTACGCAAAAAAAAAATCAGAATTATATTTACCATCTAGAAATCTGTCGATTTCAAAGGCAGATCTACTATGAAACAGTACATACCCATGAAACCCATCAAAAGGGGATTTAAAGTTTGGGCATGTTGCTGTGCTGAGGGCAATGTGAAAACCCAGACAAGTTACCCTTGGGAAAGAAACTTGTCATAAACTTGAGTCAACCCTTTGTCGATAAATAAGCAGCATTGTTTGTACTTTGACAACTATTTTTCAAGCATACTGCACAACTAAATGACATCGGAGTTTCAAAATGGAAGGATAGAGGGGCCAAGTACGTGGGAGCGTTTTTATATTCGCGGAATGAGAGAGTTGTAGGGGGTGATTAGGCGCATTGGGGGCGTGGCCTGTGCAGCGACTCATAATTAGTATAAATACGAAGTTTCATTGTTATTAGACAGTTAGTCTTTGAGCTATCGTCAACCAAGTAACATAAACCAAGTAACCAACCAAGTAACAACAGCGCGTAGAGTGTTCGCGTGCATTTTTGGACCTCTGTAATGAAGACAAGGATGGTGTATTGAGTCGAATTGTTACTGGAGACGAAACTTGGGTTCATCATTATGAACCTGAGTCCAAACAAGACTTCATGCAGTGGCATAAAAAGGGCACAGCACCTCCCAAGAAATTTAAAGTGTCACAATCAGTTGGGAAACTCATGGCAACGGTATTTTGGGGCTCGGAAGGAATATTGTTGATTGATTATAAAGATAAACGTGTTTCTATAACCGGAGAATATTACGCTTCAATATTAGAGCGACTAAAAGAAGCCATTAAAAAGAAAAGACGGGGAAAATTGAAGAAAGGTGTGCTGCTTTTGCACGACAACGCGCCCGTCCACAAGAGCCGCCTTGCGTTAGCTGCCCTGCATAAGGTGGGCTTCGAAATTGTGAATCACCCACCCTACAGCCCAGATCTGGCCCCGAGTGATTATTACCTGTTTCCGAAAATGAAAAAGAGCTGCGGGGTAAAAAATTTACTGCCGATGATGAGGTCAAGGAGGCAGTTTCGGCGTATTTTGCGGATAAAGAGAAATCATTTTTTTATGAGGGTATAAATAAATTAATTGAAAGATGTGAAAATGTATCCGTCTTGCAGGTGAATATATTGAAAAAAAAAATAATTTGGTTTTTTTATTTCCATCCCTTATCCCCCATTCCGCGAATATAAAAACGCTCCCTCGTATGTGTCAGCAATTTCTACGATTCATAACCCAAGTTCAACAAAAATTGTGCAACGCAGAAATCAAAAGGAAGAAACAGAACCAGTAAACTGCCCTGAAATGATTGCAGATTATAACAAATCTATGGGAGCAGTAGATCTCTCTAACCAAATGATGTCCTACTGTTGTATCAATCAAAAATTCAGAAGGTGGTGGATGACGATAATAACTAATTCACAATTCCGATCTATGATTGTCAATGAATTGATTGGTACCTACTGTAACCGAAAAAGAACAGGGTATGTCCCTGCTAGAGGAGTAGGCTGAGAGAGAAACTGCCCCAATGGAAATGAAACCTTACAAAATACAATTAGATTGACAAATGTGGGAGAGCATATGCCTCAAAAAATACTTACGTATCGTCGCTGTCGACAATGTCAAGTTGCTTTGTGTAAAAACTGTTTTGGAACTTTTCACAAGTCTAATTAATAAATAAATTAAATTTGTGAAAATATTCATAATTATAAATATTATAATTAACTTTAAAGTAAATAGTTAATTCGATTACTGAATTTTACAAAACTTGTACTCTGAAAAATTATTGGGAAATATATTTCCCACCCCATAAAAAAATTTCTAGTCCGAAGAAAAATGTGTATAAAAAATATTGTGAAAGATAACTCCAACTTACAGGGAGGAAAAAATTAGGGATTTTCAAGCAGTCTATTGTCACTTAAAGGGTTAATATAAATCTGCTGCCTACCTTGAACAAACTTGCGTTGCAATTGGATAGTAACCTAGTTTGGGTTTGAAGCAAATTATCATATTTTCCATGGAATATTCTTTTTGATTTTAACAATACCAATAAAAATCAATTTGTTTTTAAATAAAATTGTCTAAGTCTAGTATCTGGTGGATATGCTCCTAATAAAACTGATTTATTTGAAAAGATCAAAGCACACTTGGCTTATAGACAATATTCGTCTGTTAGGTGGAACTTAGACATAGCATATCGAAAAGGGACAGAAGAAGTACCTCGGCTATCTACGACAAAAAACGTGCATACATGGAGCGTAGCAGCGTTAAAAACAATAATATGTGCAACATTTGGAAGATTCTGAATGGATTCCATATTTTTGAAAAGAAGATATACGATTCCTGATCACTTATGTGATGCCAACGCCATTAATAATTTCTTCGTTTCGGCCCCACGTTTTGAACAAATTTTATTCATTATAGCAGTACCTAAACAGCAGAAAGACATTTACGAAAGAAAACCCGCAAATTATTAAAATATATAACATAAAACGGTTATGATGAATCGTCAAGATTATGAAGAAAAAATGAACCTTGTTCTCAATAGTAACGAAATTTACATTCATCGTTGCATAGGCGAGGTTACGGGTAACCCTAGAGTAATATTTTTGGACAACAGATATGAAAATAAAGACAAACCTAATCATAACTGGTAAAAATTTATTAAAGGCAATTACAGACAATTATTACACACATCTTTTCTGTGATTGTTACAAACAGGTTGCCTACATTCTTCACATGCCGTCTTTGAGTTACGATCTTGTGATCGAGGACAGAGTGTACATCGCATTTGTTTTAGTAATTTTGTTGGCAGTTTTTCGCGTGTTTGATCAGGTTCGATCTCTAACCTACTCCTTATGCTACAGCTTAAATGGGGAAAGATGCGCAGTTTTGCGAGTTTGATTTAAAACTGCTTTTATTTCTCTGATAACTTTCATGGCTTATTAGATATTCAAAGAAAATTAAATTTTACGATTTTCTTTAAACATGCTTAGCATCGTTAATAGTAATTCTAGAGAAAAAGTGTTCAGACAAAAGTTTTAGCTAATTTTTTTTTCGTTCACCATCATCGAGTTATGACACAAACTTGTGTTTTTCTAAATAGAAATCATAGTTGGTTTTAACATCATTAAAAAGCTTACTTTTTGCTGATTACAATGATATTAGATTTGATATGATTATTTAAAATAATAAAGGGATATAGACATTTCTATGGTTTTTTATGAAAAACAATTGAATTTCGAACTGATAAAACACAAACCAAACGAAAACTTATTTTGAAATCTTATGTAGTAATAAAATGAAAAGAACTTAATAAGAACTTTTATTAAGGGCACACAACATGATTATTTTTATTACACAAATTGCATCTGTTCACAACAGAATTTGTAGCATTGCGGACATTACGCCTATCGATGTTATTAAAAGCAACTAAGACAGCTTCTCTTAAATCGTCGATTGTTTTATGTTTTTTTTTTATGTGGTGGGTGTTTAATTGCAGAGACTCCGTAAACTGTAACGCTTGTCTGGCTATCACTGCAACTCTCGCGGTGTAGTTTCTGTGCGTGTATGTTGTGTTCAATTGGCTTTGTGACAGCATCATATCGCCTTTTATGATGCCGCGCTGTTAATCACTTTGCTCCCAACAGCGAATGGCTAGTCGATCCAGGATTAAACTCTCTGAAAAAAATGTCACCGTCCCTCCAGAGAATTGAACCCCGGCGCCTATCGTCCTCTCACGACAATAGTCAGCCGCCAAACCACTGCGGCCATCGACCCGTTTTATTATATAATAATATGTTAAATGTGTTAATGTTCTTTTATATAATAATAACGTTAATAATAATAATAATAATGTTTATAATAATGTTTATTGTCTTAAGTTGCAAACAACATAGACATTGTCAATATTATAAATACAATAACATAGAGTACTAAGTATATAAAAAAAAACATATATTTGTATAAAACAAGGGACAACAGCGAAAACTACTTTACGTTATACACTATCACAAAACTATCACCTACTGCCCTAAGTACTCATCAACGCCATAAAATGAATGTTCCTGAATATAAGACCGCAATCGGTGCTTGAACAAGCTAAAGCTACTAACCAACTTAATATGTCCCGGCAGCGCATTAAAGTAGACAGCACATCTATAGTATGGACCTCGTTCATATAAAGTTGTTCTATGAATCGGTACACTTATGTGACCACGTGAGAGAGTTGTCATATTGCTATACAGATCCGAGTTTCTAATGAAGAGGTTTCCGTTGCGCTTATAAAATATTAATAGTTCGTACAAATAGAGCGACCACAAAGACAAGATCTTTAACTGTTTGAATATCGGTCGACATGAGGTAGTGGAGGACGCTCCCACACTATACTGTGTCCTTTAGTACACCCCACAAGAAAAAATCCAAAACGGATAAATCAGGGGATCTAGCCGGCCATTCAATGGGTGCATTTCGTCCTATCCATTGATTAGGGAACTTCAAATTTAAATAATTTCTAACATTCAGTTGATTGTGCCCAGACGCTCCGTCATGTTGAAATCATTGCAGCATTGCTCGGGTTCTTACATTTAAATTATCTAACATTTCCTCGAAATCTTGTTGTAAAAAATTACGATAACGATTGCCAGTTGGTGATTTATAAAAAATAAAAGTAGGAAAAACAGTTGATCCTATAACACCACACCAAACATAAAACCCAAATTTAATTTGCGGTTTCCTATGGTCAACGTTAAGTGGATTTGTTTGAGACCATATGTGCTCATGGTGCCTATTAAACATTATACAATTTGTGAAACGAGATTCATCAGTCCATAATATTTTCATTGAAAAGTGTGGATCGTTTTGACACTGATCTTTAAACCATCAACAAAAAGCTATTCATCTGATGTTATCACCTTCAGGTAAAGTTTGTGATACTGATAATTTGCAGAGACGAAAATAGTGCGAAAATAGTGATGACAATAGTGCGTTGAGAGGAGCCCATATCTGTTGAAATTTTTTGGGTCGATGTAGATGGATTCTGAGCGACACTTTCTAATATGTTTATTTCTCTATCTTTATCCATCCTTTTTTTTTGATTTTGGTTTAACGAACAAACCACAATCTGCTAAATTATCCCATAATCTCTTAAAAGTAGGTAGCGACGGCTGACGTCGATCAAAATAATTTTCAAAATAAACTTCAGCAGCTCTAGTAGAATTTTTCTGGTACTGAATGTAACATTCAACCACATCACGCTTTGCTACGTTAGAAAATTCCATAGCTAATGCAAACAAAATGATTAACGGCCGTTTGAACCGCTTTTTAATAATGTCAAAACCAACTATGGTTTTCATTTATAAAAACACAAGTTTGTGTCATAACTCGATAATGGTGAACAAAAAAAAAGCTAGATAGTTTTATTTGGCGTAAAATTATCTAAAACTTTTTTCTGAACACTTTTTCTCTAAAATTACTATTAACGATGCTAAGCATGTTTAAAGAAAATCGTAAAATTTAGTTTTTATTGAATATCTAATAACCCATGAAAATTATCGGAGAAACAAAAGCAGTTTTAAATCAAACTCGCAAAACTGCGCATCTTTCCCCATTTAAGCGTTTTCCTATCTCCAGTAGTTTCTGAGATCCCAATGCTAAACATTCAAGAAAACCCTGTGTAGCTTTGCGAGCTGTAGTCTAAGATTGAATAGGAACTCGCGCCTAACACATTTCGCACCTTGATGTTTAGCCAATGAATAAATTACTGGTGTATTTATTCCAGATTAGTACAGCATTCCAAAACAGTACCTCAAAGGCCAACGTCTTGTTTTACGTTGTGTAATTATGAGTCATTTGGTCAAATGTATCTACTCCTCCCTTTGTGGAATTATAAAAATTTATAATTTTCGGTTTCTTATTTTCTTCAATTTTCTTGGTATAATGCATTGTTGTTAGTAATCGAAGAGACCTCGATTTTTTCGGTGTAAAAGAGACTAAAGTCTTTCTATCATGAAAGCCAAACTCCGATGATATTATTGGTTTTTGTCTGTTTGAGTAAAAATTATACAGGCACTTCTCTTTTATTTTTTCGTAGTGTTCCTACAATCGTTAAATTGAAATCATTTAGCATACTATTTGCTAATAGGATGGATGTAAACCAATGATCCGTGATAAGGTTTCTTTCTGAACCATGTATTGGTTTACTGAGTTCTTTGACATAGTAGGTTGGTAAAGAATTTCCAGTCCCAGCTGGTCTGACTTCCTTACCTATCTAAGGGATACTGTTTAGCATGTAATATGTGCTCGAGTCACAGAGTGTAATAATCTTTAAGCCATATTTATCAGGTTTTGGGGCAATATATACTCTAAAAGGGCACTTTTCTCTAAACCCCAATAGCTGCTCAACAATATACCAGAAACAACATGACATACTTAGGGAATTTTCGACAACAATGATTACTCCAAGAATCGTCCCTAGAAGGTACATAAATGAGTTCTGTAGCGCTGTTGAATAGCATAAAACGCAATCGAAAGAAATATGAACTGACACTAGCGTCATTTCTTCAAAAAGCGCAGACCATATTACGTGTTTCATTATCTCAGACCAGGCATGCATTCTGAATATAGGCATAAGAATAAATTTCAACGCCAGGCTTATGAAAAAAATGTATATAGCAAGCCAAAGAAACAGATTGATAGATTTGCTGAAACTGTAACAGTAAAGTAGTGGGAGTGAGTTTTTATATATTCTTTAAACTGGATTGGGATAAAACTCTACAAGCAGAAAGTTATGTTATGTTATTTGGGTATTTTTTTTTTAATATGTGGTGGGTGCTTAGTTGCAGTGACTCCGTAAACTGTATCGCTTGTCTGGCTATCACTGCAACTCTCGCGGTGTAGTTTTTGTGTGTGTATGTTGTGTTCAAAGGCTTTGTGACAGCATCATATCGCCTTTTATGATGCCGCGCTGTTAATCACTTTGCTCCCAACAGCGAATGGCAAGTCGATCCGGGATTAAACTCTCTGAAAAAATGTCACCGTCCCTCCAGAGAATTGAACCCCGGCACCTATCGTCCTCTCACAACAATAGTCAGCCGCCTAACCACTGCGGCCATCGACCCGTTAATTAAATTAATAATTAGAATATTATATTAAGCATTGTAAATTTAGGAAATATTTGTCAAAATTACTCGTACGACTCACATTTATGTTACCGCGGTTTTTGAAAATAATAATAAAAATTGGGAAGGAGGTCAAGGAAAAAAAACAAAAGGACAATTGGTTTTTTGTGAAGTTTTACGTCAGTATGACAATATCTACCAATTTCGTAAGTCTGTAACGTCAAATTCCTATCATGAACATCCTAACTACATACCCTTTTATCATTAAAATTTTCGACAACATTCTAAAGCAAACAATCCTAATAATAATACAAATTTTAATCGTTACAAGACGAATTATCATCAAAATATGGGTCAATCTAATACTCGATATAACAGTTTTAATCAACAAGATCCTAATCAACAATTTCATCAGAAATATAATTCTAATTATCAAACTTTAAATTCAAATGCAAATTCCTATGAAGATTTTAATCAAAGTAAAAATAAAAATAAGGATCAAAAAGGGTTTCAAAAACAACATGATTCATATAAAAATTCGCATGATTTAAATGCGATAAACGTTGTTGCTGATGTTCACCAAATTCAAGATGGTACTCAGTTTTTTTAAATGCCACGCAAAATTGTAAGTATTTAATTTCGGAAAATAATTATGAACACCCTAAAAAGTTATTTCAAATTGAAAATAAAATCCTTACGGAAGATTTAAGTTTACCATTAGTCAAAATTAAATTAGATAATCTGGAATTCACAGCTTTATTCGATACAGGTTCCGAAGTGACATTACTTTCAGATAAAATATTCTTTGAAAATTTAAATTATTTTGATAAGAAAATGTTAAAAATCAATAATATAGATATAAGAGCTTCTACAGGTAAATTACTATCAAAAATAAATAATTTTGTATGTGATTTGTTAAATTTAAATGGTAAGGAGTATTCCTGTAAATTTTTGATTATGCATGGTTTAAAGTATGACATCATTATAGGCGCTGACTTTTTTAAATAAATATAACGTAATAATCGCCTACGACAATAATTGCATTAAAATAGGAAATAATCATATACAGTTTGAAAATTTTATTAAAAAAGAAAGAAGTGATAATGAGCGAGATGTGATTATAAATGGTTTAGTTGAAGGCGTAAATGGAAGTGTGTATGAGAGTGTGTGGGATAAGGGGAATAGTAATTATTATATTAATGTAAAGGAAAACATATATGATGTTAATAAATATAAAAATAATGGGGTGGTAGATAAAGGTGAAATACCTATCAATGAAGATTATTTTAATATGTGTGAATGTAATGAAAGATACGAGGGAGCGCTTTTATATTCGCGGAATGGGGGATAAGTAGTGGAAATAAAAACCAAATTATTTTTCTTTTTTTAATATATTCACCTGCAAGACGGATACATTTTTCACATCTTACAATTAATTTATTTATACCCTCATAAAAAAATGATTTCTCTTTATCTGCATAATACGCCGAAACTGCCTCCTTGACTTCATCGGCAGTAAATTTTTTACCCCGAAGCTCTTTTTTCATTTTCGGAAACAGGTAATAATCACTCGGGGCCAGGTCTGCGCTGTAGGGTGGGCGATTCACAATTTCGAAGCCCACATTATGCAGGGCAGCTAACGCAACGCGGCTCTTGTGGACGGGCGCGTTGTCGTGCAAAAGCAGCACACCTTTTCGTCAATTTTCCCCGTCTTTTCTCTTTAATGGCTTCTTTTAGTCGCTCTAATATTGAAGCGTAATATTCTCCGGTTATAGAAACACCTTTATCTTTATAATCAATCAACAATATTCCTTCCGAGTCCCAAAATACCGTTGCCATGAGTTTCCCAGCTGATTGTGACACTTTAAATTTCTTGGGAGGTGCTGTGCCCCTTTTATGGCACTGCATGGAGTCTTGTTTGGACTCAGGTTCATGATGATGAACCCAAGTTTCGTCTACAGTAACAATTCGACTCAATACACCATCCTTGTTTTCATTACAGAGGTCCAAAAATGCACGCGAACACTCTACGCGCTGTTGTTTTTGCGGCGGCGTGAGCATTCTCGGCACCCATCATGCGCGATCGTGTAGGATTTTAAAAATTGTTGTATCGGATACTCCAACCATTTCTGCGAGTTGTTTCTTCTTTAGTCGAGCATCTTCGAGTACAATTTTTTCAACTTTTTGGATAAGTGCTGGTGTGGTCACCTCAATGCTCCTGCCCGGCCTCGGGTCGTCTTCAAGGGATTCCTTCCTTGTTTAAATAAACTATGCCACTTGTACACCATGGTTTTTCCTGGACAAGAGTGGCCGTAAACCAATGACATCTCATTCATTATGGTCGCGACTGATTTTCCTTGCCTGGTAAGGAACTTTATAATGGCACGACATTCGATTTTTTCCATATTCCACTTTTCCCTCCTGATTATGTTACTTGGTTGACGATAGCTCAAAGACTAACTGTCTAATAACAATGAAACTTCGTATTTATACTAATTATGAGTCGCTGCACAGGCCACGCCCCCAATGCGCCTAATCACCCCCTACAACCCGCTCATTCCACGAATATAAAAACGCTCCCTCGTATAAGAGTTTTGTAGGTGATATGTTAAAAAGAATGAAAGGTTGGTGAATGATAGCGCTTGTGTAGCATCAGACTTATATGAACATAAATTAGTGGTAAATGAGTCATTACCATTTAACCTAAAAGTTTATTCAATATCCCAAGCATTTAAAGAAAAAGTGAAAATTGAAATTCAAAAATGTTGGAGAATAAATGTATTAAAAAATCAGTAATGCCGTATGGAGATTTTAGCATCTATGTTATCCCCATTCGTCGATTTAAAAATGTATGTTTTGTATTGAGAATACGTTTAAATTTACTACTCAACTTTCGGAAAAAAAAAAAAGAAAAAATATGATCTGCTTCGTAATATTTTATATTACATCGCGTTCATATTTTTTGGCGGGCGTATTTGTTATGTTATTTGGGTATTAATAATTAGAATATTATATTAAGCATTGTAAATTTAGGAAATATTTGTCAAAATTACACGTACGACGCACATTTATGTTACTGCGGTTTTTTGAAAATAATAATAAAATTGAGAAGGAGGTCAGGAAAAAAAAGAGAAGGACAATTGGTTTTTTTTGACAAAAAGAGAGAAAAAGAAAAAGTCAGACGAATGAAAGATAAGTTCTTAGGAAAGAAGAAAAACATTTAAAAAAATAGAAAGTGAAGTTTGAAAAAGAAGAAAATTAGAGAGATAGGTGAAGGAAAAAGATTTGAAAATATTGAAAAGTGAGAAAGGAAAAAGGAGAAAGAAAAAAGAGGACAAGAAGAAAAGATTCCAAACAAGGAGAAAGAAAAGAAATAAAACTTCAAAGTAAGGAAGGACCTGAAGTCGGAAGTTACTTATTTTTTTTTTTTTTACA
Source organism: Holotrichia oblita (assembly GCA_023690525.1). Classification (NCBI taxonomy): domain Eukaryota; kingdom Metazoa; phylum Arthropoda; class Insecta; order Coleoptera; family Scarabaeidae; genus Holotrichia; species Holotrichia oblita. The sequence goes on along the minus strand of CM043015.1, from coordinate 23,997,368 downwards.
CACTTAATTCCTCCACTTACTCCACCTTCCCCAGGGCATGGAACCAACATGTTCCAACATGTTGATCGCACCCCCAAAGTACCTCACGCTGAACCACCAATTGCCCCCCACCACCCAAAGGTAGCTAGGCACAAGCGGTGGGCCCCACACAAAATATGAAATACTTAACCAAAACCAAAATGTTACAAATAATAACAGAATAATATCTGCAAAGAGAATAACTAAACAAGAGATACCAACCCTAATTAACATTTGACATACAAATTTTGCTTATGTATATAACAACCAAAACTATTTTCTATACCTAAGTTTCTATTTTGTGTATCCTACTTTACAAATTACAATCAAAGTTAATAGTTATTGTTCAAAAAGTACTATAAACCAAGGTATAAACTAAATGGAAAGCACGTGGGAATATAATTATTTAACAAAATGTAAATTCAACGAGAGAAAAGATAGTAGGGCTTCTCGATCATACTTCAACCATTTATAATGAAAATTAATCTTGTACAAAATATACCATAACCCGAACGGAAAAATTGTATTATTGTACATACTGTAACTCAACAAGAAACCCTAAGTTACTCATATTTTAGATAATCAAAGTTAATAATTATTACACACAAAGTACTACAAAACTAAATGGAAACACGTTACAATTATATTTCCTATTCATGTATAAAAATAAAATCATCATAATATATAATTTTATTCGAAGTAGTAAATAAAATATTTCTTTGTTTCCTTCTCCTCAGCGCGATATACCCAAAATACCTGTACCTATGATAAACACCTGAAAAGCGCAATGACCTTAATAACAAAAAAATGATCACAAGTGTGTTTTATATCTTCAGCAGTATTGCACATCCACAGACATTCAGAGTGCAAAAATAATCGAGAAGCACTAGTAACTGCTATATAAAATAGGAAATTCCCATTGTTAAATTAGAATATATATATATATATATATATAAGAAACACTACCGCTAAGCTAAAAAAGCTTGTCAGCGGCAAATTCGTTCTTTATGCACAAATTGTTTTAAACAGTTTTACACACACGTGATATTTAAATAAGCGTCAAATAGAAGATCGCATTATTGATTTAGTTTAGTTTAGTCTATTTAGAAGTTCCAGACTGCAACAGCCAAGCACGAATAGTCTTTTTGATATCGTTTATTGTTTTTAAATGCAACATATCATTTGGCAATTTATTCAAAATTTTTGGCAGTAATACTTTTAATTGTCTTTCGCCGTATTTGTTATTCACCCTAGGGACCTGATATTTTCCATCTGTCATTGCTCTAGTTGTTTGTACCTGACTTATTATACTTAAATGTTGGCGATTAAAGTAATTATTAATCAAATAACGATAAGTAAACAGATTATGGACATGTAGAATATTGTGTTCTTGAAGAATATTATTTGTGTCTAGTCAAGTTCTTCACTGGATCTCTTGGTGCAGAAGTAGAACACTAAACACTTTAACCCACTGAACACCAAACAAGTTTTAACTAAAACACCGACGCGTTTCAACAGCAATGCTGTCATTATCAAGGCGATAATAAAACTACTAGTTTTATTATCGCCTTGATAATGACAGCATTGCTGTTGAAACGCGTCGGTGTTTTAGTTAAAACTTGTTTGGTGTTCAGTGGGTTAAAGTGTTTAGTGTTCTAGTCAAGTTTCTATTCAAATTTTTTATGATTCTTCTTTGTGTTGTTTTTAGTTTTTGTATGTAATTTTCAGACGCGACTCCCCATATCGTTATTCCATATGATAAGATGGACTCGACTAATGAACGATACACTATCACCAGAACCTGAGTTGGCACTAAATCCTGCAAGTAATAGAAGCATCCCGCAAAGTAGCTGAGTTTTTTCCTAACTTCCAAAATGTGCACATCCCACAGAAACCTACTGTCAATGTAAACACCTAATTCTACAGCACTTTGGCAATCACATTGAGAAGTAATGTCGATATTATTATGCAAGCACTCACTAGAGTGTACAACTAGATTTAAATCGCAATTTGCCTCAGAATGAGGCGACACAATATGCATTAGTTTTGTTTTAGGAGTGTTGATCATTAGATCTTTATCATGTGCCCAGAGTTGAAATCTGTAGAAATCTCTTTATTTTCCGCGTCTTTTTAAGTTTTTATGCATCGCTAATATTAGGGTGTCATCCGCATATAGATAATGCACACATTCATCAAAACAGAAACTGACATCATTTACGTAGATGAGATATAGTAGTGGTCCCAAAATACTACCTGCGGAACACCTTTATTTTCAATATTACACATTTTAAGGTAAGGGTGGGTTTATATTAATTTGTAAAGTGTTTAATATAAAAATTATTTATATTTTTTTTTGATTTCATTTTTGACATAACAGTTAGTTGAAATAATAGCTGAGTAATGCTCACTTGTCGCTTTT